>JAKTUT010000017.1:29756-224525 GCA_030556845.1 Sugiyamaella floridensis | reverse complement strand
GGGAAGGGCGCGAGGACAGAATACGCAGAGTGGGACTGGGTAAAAAACACTGTTGCTTGTAGCCTAGTTACCAGGCAAAAACGCGACGCTGCTAAGGACTACAATGCAGAGATCGACCGTACTCCATGGCGATCGTATTCTCGATCGGCACTCCAACGCTGAGCCGCGCAACCCCATTCGGACATTTGCGTCGACAAAAAGCAACGCCTGTATGCCTGTTAGGTAGGCAGTCCTCTGAATGGGGGAATTCCTGTCAGGGCGACAGTCATTTGGTACCTCGTTTTGTTGAGGGGTCTAGCGGTGGGGGTTCCGTTTTTGTTTTGGTACTGTACTACTGTGATGACAGGTACCGGAAACAAGGGCCAGGCAATTGTGAAAAAACAAACAATTTATTGATGGATCTTTTACTGGATCGCGCGCGTCCCCCCCTCCCCCGGTTCAACGACTGGACCCTGCGCAAACACCCTGTCCGCCTTCTCCATTGTTTGAGCGCCGAATCCCGATCGGCGTTTCACCCAATGAAGATCTCGTCCCACAAAGCAAGGGATATGCCAATTTGGTGCGTGCTGATTCCAGCAGGCCGATCTGCTGCTCTCCCGTTAGTTGGTCGGTGTGACACCACACGCGGGTGCCTCGCATCTCGCCAATAACCCTAGACGGCCGGGTTGGATCGAACGGAGATTGTTTTTTCTCTCCCTCTCGTTGCATGCAACTGCGGGGGGCTCACAGACTCTCTACACTTTTTACTATTGTTTTTTTGGCTGCGGGGGTTTGTCTGCGCCCAAATGGGGCTGGGGAGGTGGTCAAAACTGAGACAGCTTCAAAGGCCTAGAAGCTTTTACTTGAAACAGTAGCTTCGTATCGGCACAGTGCACTGCACTTACCTTTGTCAGGGTTTTGAGCCCATGCTTCATGATCTTCGGCTGCTGGCGCGTTAGCTTCGAAACTCGAACCATGTCCCGACATATCGCTTTAGTTAGCTCCGCAGGGTTTGTTGTCGTTTGGTGGATCTTTCTTTGGATAGCGGGTGAGCCGACTTTTTTTGTTGGCACGCGCGCACCTTCGACGATCCCTGCTGCTTGCTGCCTCCCGTTAGTGTCAGTCCTTGAGCCAAACCCATAGGCTATCAGCTCGTCATGTGAGGTTATCTATTCGATCGTGGCATAGCGTTACATTTGGAATCCTTATGTTTCTTCACTCCGATTCCTGATACCCCGTGCTTATTTACTAATTACTTTTTTCCTTTCACACATTTCATACAACTCTGAAACCCTTCTTTCTTTGTTTAAACCCCCTTGCCTACTGAGCTCGGAGATGCACCGGGAACTCCTAACTCAACGCGGGCAACCCTCACATCAAAACCTGCTCAACAACTGCTCTGCAATGCGTCAGGTCGATGGCTGCAGGCTGCCGTCGGTGTATCCGAATGGTTGCGCGGTGGGGGGTTTGCAGGTGCGATTCGGCGAACTCACTGCGAGTCCGCCGCTAGTTTCACCCACCGAAAAATGTGTCATATCAGATTGGGTTCAGCCCACCACTAACGTAATCAAGTCATTTCAACAGTGAGGCACTATATACGGTACTGACTAGGACCATAACTTTATAATTGATTCATTGGGGGTGGGTCTCGTGTTTTCATACAGCGATTGACATCAAATCTCCTGCCAGTCGGGCCCTAACCACAAGGGTCCCGGAGATCTCAAGATCTCTGTTGATCAGAGTCTATGGCGGATCTTGACAGCCAACTAAACAATGGTGACAACTATTTGAAGGCTGTGCGAGCTGCACCTACTTGCAGCACCGACAACCGCTAGTGCACTGCATCAGACGCGAGCCACGTCAAGGGCGGAATGTAGGAGGCAGCAAGCGCTAGGCTTGGAAGAAGTAATGCGTGGTACGGGGTGCTACTCCTGTGGTACGTGCCGTACAGGTATTGTGCGGAAGTTTGAGGATATGTTGGTGGGCACTTCCGGGTGATTGATCTTGGTTACTGCCAGGTACTGCCAGGTAACAGTAATAACAAAAAAAATCCTATACTGTCGGGTAACTCGATACTTCAAAGCCGTTGTTCAAACATGCCGGGTAAGCTGACATGTCTGTTGAGCACCTCTATATGACATTGATAAGAGTGTTAACTAGACGACAAGGATACAAACCAACCAACAAGAAAACCTATCGGAATGGATAAAAAGCAGTTGGAAACTCTGTTGGATTCTTTATCTTTGTATAAGAAAACGTAAACTAAACCCTGGCTAACCCTATAGATAGCCCTGTAAGTAACTTATATCCCTCTGATACAGTTAGTATCCTGGTGAAGTAAAATCAATCCCTGTCCACTAAAACAAAGACTATTCCCAGTTTGATTCCCAGTTTGAACCTTTTCGATTCCATGTTCAAACTGTCACAAAACTATTCCACTAGGTCTACAAAAAAAAAGTATTTTAACAAAGCGAATGAATTCTCTATACAATCCACCACAGAGCGACCAGCACCCTAATCTATAGTACAGTTGAAAAGAAGGCCCAGAGGAACGAAGCAAACGAGGTAATAATAAAAAAAGCGAGTGTGTGGAACAAACTCAAAGGCGCTTACAGCAGCAGAGCAGCGGCAATGGCAGCAGCAGGCAACAGCACACCAGCGCTGGCGAGCGAGGCACCATTGGCAGACTCGGCGTTGGTGGCAGAGGCAGAAGGCACAGTAGAGTTGGCAGTCGAGTTAGAAACAACAGTCGAGTTGAGGGCAGGAGAAGCAGAAGGAGCAGCAGAAGCAGCCAGGGTGGTGTTAAGAGCAACGGCCACAACGGGGGTCTCAGCAGCGGCCGAAGCAACAGTGATCTCGTTGGTCTCAACGACCTGGGTCACAACGTTGAGCAAAGTGATGGTGACGGTGTTGGTTGACTCGGCAACGGCACCGGCGACAAGCAAAGGAATGATAGTAGCAAAACGCATTGTGGGTTGTGTGATTTTGGTTATGTGAAGAATGAAGGACTTGGTCGACAATGAAATGAATGTGCGATGGAGGAAAACCTGACGTTGGCGGACGCAGCCCATCTTATATTGTCGCAGCTGATGGCGTCAACGCGGTCTCCGCCAGTAAAAGATTTTCGGCACTGTCTAATCAGGAACTATACCACATATTACGCCCAGAGCCGTCGAGTCAAGGTAGCATCATGCAGGTCTAGCGGCTGCTCCGCGGTTGATTTCACCGTTTTGAGACGGTTTCAGCTGCAATGCACACCGGTTTTCACTGAGCCTCGTTCTGGTATTTGCGCTCGTTGTACACTGTCTGTGGTGTAGTCTTGAGTACGAACGTCTCCTCAACAACAGTTTCCCGGCAACCTTGATTAGTGGGACTAGTTAGGAAGAAGGCCATTTTTATTTGGCAGGGTATCGAATTTTTTAAACCACGAACTAATCTTCTCAAGTAGCCCCATCACTTCGCCGTTAGTTACTACCATCCTTATAGCACCTTTGTTTGTTCTTGAAGTCCACTCAACCGTCGGGGGGTTTTTTCTTTCTTTCTTATGCCGGTCTCACCCCAATTGGGAAGTGTTGCACCTGTGCATCAATCAACGGCACCGGCAACAGCTACCGGTGAAGGTGAAGTTTGCAGACCGGGGGGAAGCATCCAGTCTGCGGCACTGCTGGTAATTAACTTCGTTGTGCAGCTGGGAGACGGGGCTCTTTTTGTCACTAGACACCATTCAACACCATTGAAACTGTTGTAATTGACGATTGATTTGTTTCCTTCTTCTCCTCCTTAGTGGCCCCCCCTATAGCCTGTTTTGGGCATGAAGCAAACTTTTCACATCCAAATTGGGTCCCTCAGAGACAAGCGTCCGTCCCAAACAGGTACACAGCCCTGGCCCTACCGGGTCTGGCCGCACCCCTACCCCAGTACTATTCCCCGAACCAGTGCTTCCTTACCCTTAATTAGTGCCTGTTTGGGTAAAAAAGGCTCCAATCGCTGCACTAGGTAATTACTGGCGACATTGTTTCCCTAACAACCCAGAGGGCATGAAAAAAAATTGAGACCCCACCGTTGCATTTTGGTGGTGGCCACTCCGCAGTGCTGACACTTACGCTGGTGTCTTGGCTTTTCCATAGGCAAGCCACAACAGTCATTTTACCGCAGAGCCGCCCAGCACCGGGCCGGTGCCTTAGTGCGCAGGTTCAGGTTGCAAAGTGTCTCAACAGGTCTACAAGCGGTCCCACCCAATGTCTAGTCAGACCCACTACAACCCACCGGGCGAAATAATACCACACACAGCTTATTTTGATCATGTGGATGTGCTGGGAGGTTCCAACTGGATATCACCTAACTATGCCAAGTTGTAAACAAAGTAATGATATCTATAAGTTCTACGTAACTACTCCAAGCTGTAGTGTTTATCAATACCTATACCAAATAGTACTCGAGTTGTATATCAAGTTCTACAATATAGTCTACAGGTTGTGCACCAACTTTTACACCAAACTTCATATCAACGTTGTCAATATCATTATTAAAAAGAGTTATTTCACAGTACCTCATTTATGTCTTTTGAGCTTGTATGGTTTGCAGATGTTCCAATCAGTTCTACACTTCAATCAACACTCTAATCTACACTAACTTATAGTCTACATTAGAGTCAAATACAGATCTATGCACCATGAGAAGCTTATATACACACTGTAGTAGCTCATGGAGTATAATGAACGACTTTTCAAGACAATTGGTATTAAAGCTCATGGAATATAATCAAATGAATTGGTTATTATGAGACCTGTACTCTGAGTCCTTCATTGAGTAGTTTTGAAGTGTATGGTTATGCACTCCACAATGTTACACTGTGGGGTGCTTAGGCCGACATGAGTTAAGCTGCACTCTGATGGACAACACGCTTCAACTCTAGCCATATTGCGTAGTGTTACTGTAGCTGGTGGCAGTTGAAGGTATTAAGAGATTTTGCAGTATCTTTAGATACCTTCTCAACGTCTGCTCAGTAGTCAGCTATGAAAACTTTGAACGAGCTAGTCTCAAAGTTCAGCACGAGGATCCGTGATGGACCTACTGGAAGTAGTATCCTCAGGCGAGGCCCTCATAATCGACGGCATTGTGCCACTAACCAGGTTCAATTGCACGAGAACATGCCATTGTTGGCTGAGGACATCGTCCAAGAGCTACCGGCAAGCCTTGAGGGAACACTTGACAGCGACATGGTGCACAGGATGCCTCCAGTATGGGTGCAAGCCCCAGCATCTCACGCAGGACTCTTGCGAGACGACGACATGAAGGTCGCCATGACATGCCAGCCAACTCACTACACTGATGGCATGACAGCCAACTCATTTGAAGAAAAGCACGATGTTTGACCTTGCAAGGAGAGGTATCCTGTGCTATGCCAAGAGATGGCAAAAACTCTGCTTATCAACCTAAAGCTTTTGAGTGGGTAGACATTTGGCAGGTAACTTCGACGAGACTAAAGACTCAATTGGCAGGGTAGGATCACTATGTGAGCTGTGCACACCGTCACCACAGAGCTTAACTCAGCTCGCCAGACAGCACGACATCATGGACAGCGTACCAAAGAGTACTCCAGAAGCAACTCCATGAAGTATTATACTCAGGGGAACACCTCAAGGCTGCAAATAAAGGACTGGATCAGAAAAGGAGTGTGAATGGCTATGACTGTTCATGGAGTACGACAACTGAAACAGGATGAATTGCCAAAGCTTCAACGACAAAATGCAGGAGATGGTGGTTAAATGTCACTTTATCGTGCCACCTTTCGAAATCGAGCAGGAGACTCCAACATTGCAGTTGGAAGCTGCTTCATGTGAACTTTCATCAGAGCAGGGTTGTGGATTAGGAGCTTACAAGAATAATTGCACAACGGAACTTGGACTAGTGAATTAAGTCCGAATGTGATGAATAACTGTATATCTGGTTAGGTTCTGGTTCCACAATGGAGAAGTTAAGTGCGGTGTGGGTATTTCACTCGCTAACTGTCATTGTCTAGGTAAGGACTGGCATCGCAGCTATTGACTTGTCTCGAATTTACCTGTTTACTATTTGGGGTACTCACTGCCCAATGGATCAGCCGAGCCTCGAGTTCTTCATTGTGTATTGGCTACTATCATCAGGTTGTTTGCCATCACTTTATTAAACAATCTTGTGCAGTCTGCGGTTGGTGGCATTGGCCCGAAGGTCCCGGCCTATACAACATCCTTATACGCAGGCATCAATAAAAGCATATGAGAATACCAGGATTGCTATGTAAAACCCACGCCTCAAACATAGTTGCAGCGCAGCTCGGATTCCCGGTCATGGAATTTGCCACCGCCTCTCGGATTGCATCAAGTACATGCCAAAATAATTCCTCGGGTTGCCGTTCATGTGATTGATGCGGTGGTGGTGGCGTGGTCCATTACATGGAGTCTGCTCGGCTGGTGCAGCAACATAGCAACGGACTGCACTAAGCACCAGTAGCACTGCCTCTAAGGCCACTACCGCACATACTTCTTCATTTTTGTGCCGATGCGTGTTGCCGAGTGCCAATATTATCGGGAAGAACTCGAGGATTCCTAGAAAGAGCACTAGGCGGCGGCACCCCGCACGAACCGCACCCCACGATGGCCAATAGGAATCGCAAATCGCCACCGATGGTCGCTGGCTCGATGCAAACTGAGTTTGAACAGGCGCCTTGTGCTTGAAGATCGTTTCCGAGTGTGTCGATAAGCTCTGTTTCGTTGACGTCACATGCTAGCAATACTGGCTCACCTATTAGTTTCAGCGATCTACAGCATTGGAGATGATTTTGCCTTCCTAATGCTTGCACGGGGTCCTTATCTGCACAGGAAACGTAACAGCGAACCGTCGAGAAGTCATGGTCTCGTCATATTTTTTTCGTCGTTGCTTTGAATCGCTGCAAGGGATCTGAGACAATGACGTTGTACCCCGCGTTTGTCTCTCAGTTGCTGCATATGCGCCGTGTCTAGTGCGTCATCATCTTTTTACAACGAGTGCCGATTGCTACTGCCGAGTGTCTGCTTCGAACTTTATTCCACCTTGGCGCTATTTAGGGGATGCCTCCCTCCACAAGTATAAATAGCTGGACTTGGCCCCCCTCTGTTGAAACTTCATCACTCAGTGACAAAGAACCAACTCTTCTACTACTACTTCATTAACAAACCTATTATTCAATATGTCTGACCTCGGCCGCAAGGATTTCTCTGACAAGGTCTCTGAGACCCTCACCCCCGACTCCCAGAAGTCGTACGGACAGACCATCAAGGAGGGAGTTACCGATGCTTACGACTCGGTTGCCAAGGCTGTTCAGCCCGAGTCTGAGAAGTCTGTGACCCAGAAGGCTGGCGACGAGTTCTCCAACGTCAAGGACAGCGCTTCGGATGCCGGCTCCAAGGTCTCTAATGATGCCAGTGCCACCACTCAGTCTTACGGTGAGGCTCTGTCTGAGAACGCCAAGAGTGTCATTGACAGCGCATCTCAGTACGCTCAGCAGGCTGCTGACTACGTTCGTGGAACCAGCACTACTACTGAGGAGAAGTAAATCCCATCATTGGCTCCATGGTAACTATGTAAAAATACAATTGTAACTGAATTTCTGTAATACGACATCTATCCATCTAGACTTACATCACCTACTGCTATTAAAACCAATCAGTGTGAAGAATATAATGATTTACGATAAGGTTGACGATACCGATATTTGACGATACCGATGTTTGACGATGCCCATGGTCAAGTTGGAATTCTCAGAAATCCTATATCAATAATATTGTATTTATAAATATGTATAACAATAGACCGAATCTACAGGTCTGTTACTATTTACTACCATAGTGATGTCATTGTATACAGTATCAAGAACAAATATATTGTTCTCCTGAAAATATGCTGACATTGTAGGCACTATGGTGTTAATACATATCTAAATTATAGTAAAGTTATGATACTACAGAAAGTTAACCTCTGAGAACACTTACAACTAGACTGTGTATGTTTACAGGTGCTCCACATCTAGACTGTGTATAGTTGACAGATATTTTCCAAGTTCATGCTGTCAAAGAGCTGTCAAAATGGCTATTGCAATATTCGAGTGTGATCTACAATGGGAATAAGTGCACAATAGAAGTGTTGTAATTGTACGCCTTGGAATTAGCTACACTACATGTCATGAGCCACACCGTTGCAAGGTATTTTGCGGTAGACACGAAAAAAAAAGTGAAAAGCAAAAAGAGAAACCAAAGAATACCACGAATCCAACTGTTTAGATTGCTGTGAATGACCCGAGTAGTCAGTTATTTAACAGGACACTTGATGAACGTTTCAACCAGCAAACTCTACCGTTTTCTGTATTATATTGTATGTATATACATAAGAATACCCACAAACAGATCATTGACCAATTGTACAGTCATCCGCTAGAATAAAGCTTCATGGACGTCATCATCTGGACCAACCATATTACCCAGGTCACTAAAATTCGATCGATATTTCCTGACTACCCCACTATACTTGCTCTATAGCCGCGATAGAGGCAGAGGGCTTGTAGACTAAGGCTTAGGTATAGCATGACAAGGACTAGGGCTACTGTAGTAATGACTTAGTGATTTAATAGCTCAATTAACAGGTTCAATTGTCAAGCTGGTCATGTCAATGGTAACTATAAAGCCCCACAAAAACTCCACAAAGGCCACATAATGCCCCACAATGCCCCACAATGCCTCATAATGCCTCATAATACCCCCGCAATGCCTCAGTACAGCTCTTGTACAACTCCATCTCCTACACTACACCAAAATGCCGCGGCCGCTCGTGGGTACCCCTGCAGGTTGATTGCGTCCCGAAATGGCAAAGCTAAGCAAAATACGCTAGACTAGGGCTCAAACGACAGTGTGTGTAAATAGGGCATGAATCCAAGAGAGTGACTGTGACATTGTGCGGATCAAACATACACGTTGGGAATATAAATGAGCAGCTAGACAGTGCTAACGGCGTAGCCTCGGCCAACGGTCCCCGTTACCGGGACACCCAAAGCGGAGAGACCTACCCGGTCCAGCCCGAGTATGCAAGTGTATAGCCTTGCACAGTTTATCGGACCAATCAGCGTCCACCAAGATAAGGTAAACCTTAAACCCTGCGGAACAAACCTTACCCTTATACATGATGGACAGTGGAACCGCCGAGCAGACGAGTTTTACCGACAGAAAGTCATTTCCAACGAGACGAGTTTGATGTGATTTGTGGTTGAACAGGCTGTTGTATAGTTTAAATACTTTCACCAATTGTAATAGCTCACTTTTTCATCCTTTGAATCCACTCTTTATGGCATCTTGTTGGTGTTGTGCTGCCCTCAAGTCTCAACTGCTAGCCCGCCATATATGCAACTGCATCCCGGCGCAGGCAATTAAAAATACAGGGCAGTCGTCTAACCTGGGCACACATATACCATTTTGCAACTGACATCTCAATCAATCTCTTGCCTGCAATTCACCGTGCCTAACTAGGGACTTGTCACGAACTTGTACCCTTTTTTGAGTCACTGCTGCTGTTTCTTTGGCTCTCAGTTCATTTGTTTCCTAGGCAAGTGACGACTTGTTGTCCCGTTTCCTGTTTGCACTTGTTTGTTCCTCGACTTCCTCCACGTTGCTCGAATATCCAACCGTCTCAAGTATTCTCGACTCTGTCCACGAGCTTGACGTCGAATCAACTGGTGTCATCCAATCTACGTCTTAACCGACCCTCGTATCCCACCCCTCATCATATATTGACTTTGCTCTGTTTCCCGCCCTCAATCAACTGCCAAAGTTCAACCTACAACAACTCCGCCGCCTTCGTGCCCTCGTCTGGCTCTCTCCACTGGTTTCACAATGCAAGTCGACGACGGCTACGACTCGTTTGCCCAGCATCATGCTCAAGCTGCCTACGACTTTGTACAGGCCATGCCCGCCGACAACCAAAGCCTAGGCTTACCATGGTCCGACGATGATCCAATGACTGGCGTCTCACCAGCCTCCGCCACAAACCCACCTCCACAACCATCAGCTCAGCCTGGTGTTTCGACCCCCGCTCAGATGTGGAAGATGTACTCAAAGGCCCGCCATGCCGTCCTACCAAACAAAGATCGCATCGAGAATCTGACTTGGCGTATGATGGCTCTGGAGTCCATCCACATTGCCCGCACGCGTGCCACCGCCGCCCTGGCCTCAAGTCCCGTGCGCTATGGTGGCCCTGTCTCCGTGTCAAGTTCGGTATCAAGCTCTACTAGCAACTACTCGCGAGCTTCAGGCTATTCGTCGGCAACCTCTGCATCAACAGTGACGCTCGGTACCACCGCTGACGTCCATCACGATACCCCCATGTGGGATGCTCCTATGCCTGATCTAAAGGCAGTCACTGCCGCCTCCAAGTCGAACCACTCGCGCTCCAACACTCAACAACTGTCCATCGACAGCTCGAGGAAGCCGAAGCCCCAAGTAACGAGTCCCGCGGCCCCTTCAGGTGGACCCGGAGTTTCGGCCAATTTCTCGTTGGCGTCCGGGTTCGACTACGCCGCCCATATCAAGAAACTCAACTCGATGCCACGAATGTCGGTGCCATCAACAGCAGTATCTTCCCCAGTCGACCTTTCACCTCATCATCGCTCGTCTACTTCTGCAAACCGTAAACGTCAGGCCCAGTCACCGCTGGCTCTGGCTGCAGAGGTCGTGTCACCTGAGAGCACGGGAGCAGCCTCATCAAATGGCGCACACAATGATGACGGCATGGTGTTTGGGTTTTCGACCCCTGAGGATGACGACAACCGGTTCCGATTTTCGCTAGACCCTCTTGTCATTGAGGGTCTTGATGGGGGTTTATTTGCCCCGTCGCGCCCGCCGTCGCCGAAACCATCCTTCAGTGTGCCGTTCATGGGACCTGCTTCAACCACCTCGGGTTCATCATCAACGACCACTGCTACTGGAACTCAGTACCACGGCCACGACTCGTATTCGTTTGGCTCAACTTCAACCTTTCAGGGCGTCAACCCGCGTGACTTGCTGTCACACTCGTCCTCAACTACTTCCATATCGGATATCTACCCACCATCGGCGCCTTCTTCTGCTCTCTCGTCTGCTGTAGGCACGCCTACATTCTCCATGGCCAAAGAGCCAATGTATTTCGAGTCTATTTCTAACCCGCGCGAGCGTGCCCGGTTCTCGGTTGGCTCGATTGGTTCTGCTGCCGGTCCAACAAGCACATCCATTGGCTCCAATAGCATCAGTGGGCCCAACGCTTGGAACCCGCATCTCGCAGACTCATCTCTATCGTCTAGTGGACCTGCTACATCGAATCTCAGCTCGATGCTCAACGCAGCAAACCGCAACGGCTCCACCACATCCATGCCAAGTCCTCACGACACTCTGTCGACATCGCAATCTAATGGCTTTTTCGGTCACCATTACAGTCACTCTGCTTCCGCAGCCAACTCGTCTTTTTCGAATGTCCAGCACGTCCATCCATCCCAGTTAATGACGGGTCCTTCGCCAATTTCCAATGAGTTCTTCCCCATGGGAACGAATGGCACTGCTGGTGCTGCTGCCAGCGCTCCGAAGCCAACACGGTTCTCACTCGTTAATGACATTCCTGATGACGTCGACGTCCCAGGCAGTCCTAATTCAATGGTGACGGAGAGCACGCCGTCTGATGGTGCATGGAAACCCAAGGCGGCTCGTACCAATTCGACATCAAACGCTTTTTCTACTCTTGGCCGGGCCAACCTCCGTAAACAATCGAGTGGATCTACTACTCGGATATCCACTCCTGAGAGCGACAGTGGCTCTGGAGCCTCGACACCGCAAGCTGCTGACTCAGTGAAGATGGCAACTTCTGCGCCTGGCATCGGCAGCGGTGGTGGTAAGGCCTTTGCGTCTTCACCATCGGCGCCAATGTCGTGCACCAACTGCCATACACAAACAACTCCACTGTGGCGCCGTGATGCCGAGGGTCATCCGCTATGCAATGCTTGTGGTCTGTTCCTTAAGCTTCACGGAGTTGTGCGACCATTGTCGCTCAAGACAGATGTCATCAAGAAGCGTAACCGAGGAGGATCTTCAGAGGAGCCTGTCAAGCCCAAGAAGCCGAGCTCTCGCCGGGGATCGGTGGCTTCATCGGACCGCAGTGCGCCAAGTTCGCGCCGTCAGTCAGTCTCCAAGAGCTCCAAGGCCAAAGCCGCCGTTGCTGCTGCGGTCACTAATAATGCCCCGACTTCACAGCCAACGGTGAAGATGGAGGAGAAGGAGAAGTGGGACTGGTTGACCATGACGTTATGATTTTCATAAGGACTACAATAGCATTTAGCATAGGGATAACATAGACGAAGTAATGGAATTGATATTAAGTGAATTACGGTTTTCTACTGATAGTCGGCACAGTTGGCTGGAGTTGACTACAGTTCACTACAGTTGACTTGGCTACAGTTGGATATGATGAAGTTCATACATTCATGAGTTCTTCCGTCTTGCTTGGATATGGTGGCTATGTACGAGAAGTGGAGCCCAAATTGATGGGGTTTGTTAGACGAGAAACAATAAGGATCTTTGAGCAGCAGATCATATCAAATAACGACAGAGTGGCTTTAACGGGATGATGATCCATTCATATCAGAAGAGTGAGATGAATTGTCGGATCCAGGCATATGGCCAAGGTTCATCTGGGATACAGGAGGACTTGGTCCCGTCGTAAGGTTGTTGACACCAAAGGGAGATGGAGGACCCGTCAGCATGCCCAACTGAGCCTGTGAACCGATTGAGTTGGATCTTGATCGGGCCGCTGGCTGCTTGTACGACGAAGACAGACGCTTAAGAGTTGATTGAGTCACGTGTCCACCATACCGGTCGTCACTTGTGATTGCCAAATCGCCCAGATCGAGTCTCTGAGAAAACGGCTGGACCATTGTTGATAGTGAAGGCGATGACATACGATGACGAACGTGGTCTAGATGTCCACCGGGACTTCCTCCACTGCCAAGCACATCGAGCCCGTTACCAACCGAACGGCGACCTCGCCGAGCTGTCATGCTCACCATATCTATGTCGTGCGACAGATTGGGCGACGTCGGCGCAAGGTCTCCTCCACGTTTTGGAGAACCACCCTGCATTGGCGACCGACTTGGCGGATAGTGATGTGGTGGTTGTAGCAGGTGCTGTTGGGGCGACTGCTGTTGATGTTGCTGTTGCTGCTGCTGCTGCTGAAGTGACAGGTACTGCTGTTGTTGAGGAGAAAGATGATGATGCTGCTGCTGTTGCTGCTGAAACGGCGCCTGGTGCTGCTGCGGAGAACCATGCTGACCAGCCAGCTGATGTTGTGGCGGATGCTGAGGTAGATATGGCTGGGCTAGTTGCTGCTTCGCATGGTACTGTTCCTTGGCATGTAATGCCTGTTCGCGGTTCACGAGTTCCTGCTCGCGGCGTGCCAGAACGTCTTCGCGTGCTCGCAAGTTGGCTGAAGCCACAGCCGGAGGCGTCAGAGACTTTGCGCTGTTGTTCGAGTCGCGATCTGACGACGACGAGGCCGAGGATGGGAAGATATCTCGACGCTGGAAGAGTAGCGAGCGCGAGTTTGGGTCGTTGACATTGACAAGTTGTGTCAGCATTGCAAATATGCACTCAAGATACGGTGTTGATGAGAGGACTTGAAGCTCATCAGACAATAGGATAGGATGCAACAGAAGAATATCAGCCGAAATGGGGTACCAGTTGTAGAAGTTATAGTACAACAACGGCGCAGTTGGCCACGGGAACTGAGCAGAGGCTGGTATGGAGCGCGCGCGAGAAGATAAGTACGAGTCAATCAACGACTGAGCAGAGCCTACTTCACATCCCTGTGACTGAGCAATGGCACTCAGCTCGGTAATGATACCCTCGTAAATAGGTTTCGACATGACACTGTCCACTACTTTGTGAGGATCGGGGATCTCGAGAACAACCGACAGAGGCTCCAGAGCCACGATCGGGATGGCGCGAGACCATTGGAACTGCAAAAAGGCGGTTCGTGAAGCAGCCGTGGTGGCATCGACTCCCGAAGTTTGGAGATATAGTACAAGGTCACGCAGCTTTGAATCAGCCGGTGAGGCGCCTTCGGAGATCGGTTCCAATAGCACTCTGCCTGGATGGGCGTGTAGGTACTTGAGTGAGGGTACAGTAGCTGAGGGATCAAACGAGCCAAGACCCGAGCGGCAGACCGAAGCGTCGCAGATGAGACCACACACCGTGTTGCGTGGATACTTTTGTCGCACAAACATCTGGATAGGCGGGGACCGAGAGGCATCAACGACAATGAGTGTCTTTCCTGGAATGATGATTTGCTGTAGAGCCTTTTGGATTCGTGACAGCTGGCGCATTGATGACAGCGACAGTAGCACAATGTCAAAACCCCGAAGCTGGGCTGCCACGTTGTCGTTGCTAGAGGTAGGGCTCAGTGAGATGGAGGCCAAATCATTGTAGTCGAAGACGGCGTCGGGTGTGAAGGAGCCATTGGGTCCAAACTGGTCGGAAGCAAAGTGGATAGGCAAGAGATCGGGCGATTTGGGCGATAGGTCGGGCCAAGCTACTGAAACGGAGCAAGATCTTGAGGCGGCAAGGCGCCAGGCGACGAAGACTGCCGAGGGCGAAGAGCCCACTGGTGGGTTAGTTGGTTACAGGAGAAGAGGGCATTTAGAGGGGGCGGATAAGTGGCTCAGGCACAGACGGGACTAGGGGAAAAAGACATCACGAAGAAGGACACTAGGGATACGAGAAAAAGGTTTGTGGGACACAGGACAAGAGACATAACAGGCAGATCAAAACAAGGAGCAACAGCAACAAGAAGAACAGCCGTCAAAATGTAGACCAAAATAGTCTAGGGCCAACCAAGACTGATAGTAATGAGAAAGCACACGACAATATATCAACGCACAGACCCTCCAACTGCAGTGGAACCAGCCGAGTTATTATCATCATGAGTCTAGACACCGCCGGTACGTACAAAGGAGCCTTATAGCGTGTACCAGTCACAATCAAACAGGACAAAAGCACTTACCACTGAGAACCGAAAGTCTCGTCATTCCAAACTATACAGAGACCATATGCTGGACAGAGGTAGGAGAATATCAACAAGGACTTCTTCTGTGCATGGATCACACGCAGGAAGGCAACGAGGGGCAAGTCAGCGTGCGCAAGGAGAGGCTAAAGGGCACAGCCAAGAGTGTGGTGTGGAGGGGAAGGTGAAGAGGGATGAGGAGGAAGAGAGAGAAAGGGACGATAGAGTTGGCGAACACTCAAACAAGGCAACTGGACAAGTGGCGAGAAGATAGGTAAATACCAGGGCATACAAGGCCCGAAACAAAGGATGAAAAAATACACACGACGCAACAATGCCTGAAACGAAGTTGTAGAAGCACAAATGAAAAAACACCGCTAGGTGCGCCAAATGCTCCATTTCTGCTGCGAGCCGGCCACAATAGGGAATTGGGCTTGCTTTTTTGTCTATGCATCGCTGCCAAAAACAGCCATGTTCGGGGCCGTCGGGATTGGGTTAAGTTCCGGGTTAAGGGAGGGACAGGAAAGGCAGATGAGCCGGGGGCGAAGTAGGATATGGAATATGTGTGTGTGTAAGAGTTTAAACATAGTAAGCAATTGGTCAAATAATCGGTCAATATATTGGTTCATCGTCATCAGTTTGGCGGGCCCTTTCCCATATTTAGGTGCCTTGTTTATCTGCCGGTACCCAGGTGGGTCGAGGCATGTGCCTGGCTATCCGGCGGCGCCCTAGCCCTACATGCCCTGACAGGTCAAAGGCCCCTCTGACCACCGTCGGCTGTTTGGTCTTCCGATGACCGGGGCAAATGGGCTAGTGGACGCATTAGTTACAGAGTAGCCCCGCTCTCCGTCATTTAGACCCCGCCCCCTCGCTAGAACTGCACACGACCTCTATTTTGGTAACAACGGCCTAGACCTCATAGCAACCAAAATGGAAATTGAGAGATGGGCGTGTCAGCAGCAGCCGGGCAACCCGACGGACGGGAAAACCCGCTTTGGGGTAGTAGTCATTGTATATACAGTTTTTAAGGCCAGCCACCCCGACCACGGAGCGGTTAGGGCGTCTAGGAGAAAAATAGGTAGAGACCATAATAATACTAATAATAATAATAATAATAATAATAATAATAATAATGATAATCACCACTGTGCAGAGAGACACACTGCATTTTGGGTTGCATAACCATGATAGTAAGAAAGTTGAAAGGGGGTATACCCGCTTATCCGCCAACACCCATTCGGATATCCGCCACTCCGGACCCAGACTTACGCGCAGAGTTCACCAATAAAACACTCTGCGCTGGGTGAAATTTTCTCCACATTTCGAACTCAATCGCCTCAAGCAACCAATTGCTTTCGCATCAATAGCTTGAAAACATTCAAAAATGGACGCTGACAAGCTGGCTCGCCTACAGAAGTCCGTGCGTATCGGAGGAAAGGGAACCCCCCGCCGTAAGGTCAAGCGTACTGTAAAGACCGAGGGTGACGACAAAAAGCTCCAGGACGCCCTGCGCAAGGTGTCGGTGCAGCCCATTACTGGAATTGAGGCCGTCAACATGTTCAAGGAGGATGGAACCGTGCTTCACTTTCCTCGTGCCCAGGTTCAGGGTGCTGTTAACGCCAACACTTTTGCCATTCATGGAAACCCCGTTGAGAAGTCAATGGCTGAGATGCTTCCCGAGGTGCTGTCTTCCATGGGTCCCGAGTCTCTGGAGCAGTTGCGTCAGCTGACTGAGAACCTCAAGACAAGCGGCGGTGCTGATGGTCTTAAGGAGGCTGAGGATGATGAGATCCCCGAGCTTGTTGACGGTGAGACGTTTGAGGACAACGTTGACTAAACAAAGCAGTCCAAAATCGCCTCTGCATGGCTTCGGGCCTGAAAAAGTTATGCTGTGACGACCTGTATACTGCGTGTACATAGTGGTGAACGAATGACTTGAATTGCGCAGTTTAACTGCGGGCATGTGGTAGACTGTAGTTATACCCCATTTTAAGCTTGTTCACATGCAGAAGACGAGATGATAAACATATAAAACTTGATGATTCAAGCCTGTGATTCAAACTGTGGTTCAAACTTTGATTCAAACTGTGGCTCAATCTTGTGCTTCAATGACTAGACAACTTCGATTTCACCATATGACCCCAGATCATTCAGCCAATTCATTGGACGATAGTTGAGTCATGAATGGATGAATGGTTGATACTGGATCAATGGTTGTTACTAGACCAATGGTTGTGGATAGCCATGAGATGAGACATTCTATGATGCTAGTCATCACTTTGAATCGTACAGAGACGCTACTTGTAAGTTTATAAGTTTACGGACAACGTGTTGCATGCGTGTAATGCTGCTGTAGTGAATGACGCAGTAGGTTTCAATCTCATCGGATCATCAAGTAGCATTTTATGACCAGTAAATGCAAACCCTGCAACCACCTACTTATAGTCAATGGATTGTAATGAACAGCACTGTAAAACACTCAGTTTAGATTTCTGTCCGACATCATTTCAAGTCTATATAGGTTAGGTTGGGCCTTCGTGAACCCCACAATGAGCAAGGCTACTTAGACCCCAGACAGCCCGAGCTATCAGACTTACATGATTTATCTAACCATTAACCGGGCTTAGCCGAGGTTGATCCCCCGCATTGCGATATCATCAATTGAGCACACGTCCACCTCGGCATTGGAACAACAAACTCACCAAAAGCACTCGACTCAATATGGACAGCCAGTGTGGACAATGTCTCATATATTCGGCATTGAACAAGAAACTTGGGGGGATCTACATAACGAGTCAAACAAGCTTTTTTTGCAAAAAGGATTGAAATTATCAGTGCATCTGTTTCCAGTATCCACCGTAAAGCATTTTTACGGCAGCTGGTCACTTGATATTGTCTAAGCCCACCGGCATGCCAAGGAATAGGATTGGTAATCCAGCAAATCCTCGAGCACAGTTATCTGAGGCTTAATTACAAGTTTCAAATACTTGGATATCATTGACAGCACCCACTAAAAGTCTCCATTATTTTTCCAGTGAGTAATTGCGGCCGTTGTTGCGACCGTTGTACCAAATTGTTGGTAAAACTTGTAGTGTTTGTGGCATTGCGCCGGGATAGTGCGTGCAGATGCCAGTTTCGGCAGCGCTGACTTGTCATCTAGGTACTGTACGTCACCAAATCGAAGCTTGACTATACCTACAAGGTCCTCGTATAGATTAGTGAGACATTGCAAAATAACGTATGCATATCTCCTGACTTGGCACCGTGCACATCAGGGCATCCAGCAAGTTGTGCGGATACGCGCTCCTGGACCGCATAGCCGAGCGACACCGCATGACGAGTGAGACAGCATGGCGAGTGAGACAATGCAATGCACGCACACTACAACTGAATGTGCGTCTTGAACATGTGAGGTGGCATAAACTATATAAGCCGGATTAGTGGGGCTTTCCGACGGAGATAAGCGCGGGGACTCAGTTAATGTTTGATGGATAAAACTGTCATGCCGCCGCCGCACATGAATGTAACATACCGAGATCTGTAATGCATTAACCGGGATGATAAGAGTAGAGTGGTAGAGTAGAGTGGTAGAGTAGAGTGGTAGTGAGGGTAGTTAGTGAGGTGTAGTGAGAGTATAGACGGTAGTGAGGGTACAATAGTGAGAGTAACGGTATTGAGACGGTAGTGTTGTTAGTGTGATAGTAATGGGTAATGAGAGTAGTGAGAAAAGTGTAGGCAAGTGAGAGTCATGGAGAGGTGAGATCATGTGATCTGTGAAGTGAGAACAGTGTATTGTAGTTAGTGTAATGTAATTGGGGCAGTAAGTGAAGCGAGTTTGGTGTAGTTAGGTTAGTTGGTGTAGTTAGTGTAGTTAGTGGGGTCAGTGCAGTCAGTGCAGTCAGTCTACTTACTGTAGATAGTGCTGGGAGTGCAGTCAATGCAGCTAGAACAGTTATATAGTGACCATAACCGAGTAAGTAGCTATCACTTAATGTGCCAGTAACGACAATAAAAAATATATGGCGTCACTAGTGGGTACATAGTATATTGTGTAAAATATCACGACTATAACTTTAGATTAATGACCGTTAGTATTGAGATAAGGATCTAATGGATTGACATTTAGATACTAAAGGTGTGGGGTGGGGTAAATGGATAGTGGCTCTACAGGTCAATAAACACAACACCACCATTTCAGTCACTTGAATTACGTTTTCCATCGTGTTAATAGCTAAGCATATAGATGAACAGATGAACAGATTAACAGATTTGAAGATTGATGACCTTTTCTCCGTCAAGTCAACATCAGGTGAGTGAGTACGCTGGTGGTTGGTCAAAGTACAGTGCACCGTGCCCAGTCGAGGTATTACAATATGGCACAACTGTTGCACACAATGGTATTAGTACCGTATGATCCAGGGACCCAAAAGTATAAACCCATTAACTTACTAGGCTTACCTCCGCTTTTTCCCACCTCGCCCTCCCGTGACTCCCGGTTCTTCCGCATCCGCGTTTTCCCAACGAATCCTGGCCATTTCTAACTTTGACGTCCTTGACGGGGTTCGCCGACACCAGCGATTGCTGCAGCAAGGTGCATCAAACTGGCATCATACTATATATAACTTGCAAAGCTGGATCGGTCACCATGTCTAGTAAGACAGTGTAAAATCCACGGATATTAGTATCATCTACTGAGTGGGATTCTGGGGCAAACGGTGATGGATTGACGCCTCAATCCCACTGCTCATGACACAGTTGCCGACTCAACCTTAACTTGCCTTGGTGCCTCAGCCGTTGATGGCGATGGCTTGGCAATGCATCCCTGCGTATTGTTCAAGATCCTCACAGTTACATGCCCAAAGGTCCCCCCCACAACACCAGCCAAAAATGACGCTTCGTCGTCCTATCCAATCAAAAATAACAAGAGACATGCCGAAGCTTCGCAATCACCGGCCGGACCCCTCCTCCGCCTCCGCCTCCATTTTAGTACCCTTCCCCGGATGCGAGCAATCGCAACTCGGCGCCGGTGCATGTGGGGCTAACAAGTCAACTATATAAAGGGACGCACATGCTCTACGCCTCTTTCCCTCCTCTCTTTATCTTTGGATCTTAACTTTGTTGTTTCCTTGACTACTCAATTGACCTGTTAACTGTTCAACTCAATTGACTAGTTGGCTTCCAATAATCCAGAATCGTTGACTTGATAGCTTACTGCTGCTACTCTACCAAGATGATCCACGAAACTCTCAGTGCTGAACGCCTACTGGCAAAACTACACTCGACAACGCCTCATGATGCTGTCAAGTTCCGCGCCGCCCACAATTGGGTGTCCAAGGGTGACGACTCTCAGGACCTAACCGATGGCTCGTCGGAGCCCATTCCCAAGTTCCGTATGATCGACGAGGGAATTGACAAGCACCGGGTCGCCAAGTTCATTGGTGACGAGCTTGACCTCGATGGAAAACCTGCACTAAACTTGGCCTCTTTCGTCAACACGTACATTGACGACAATGCTCTCAAGTTGTGTCTCAACAACATCACCAAGAACCTGGCTGATGGCGATGAGTACCCCGCACTGATGCTCATCCATGAGCGTTGTGTGTCCATGCTGTCGAACCTCTGGAACGTCCCCAAAGGTATGACCGGTGTCGGCACCGCCACCACTGGTTCATCCGAGGCAATCCACCTTGGTGGTCTGGCCATGAAGAAACGCTGGGAGGACAAGCAGAAGGCAAAGGGCCGTGACATTCGCGGCGTCACCCCGAACATCGTCATGGGTGCCAATGCCCAGGTGGCTCTGGAGAAGTTTGCCCGTTATTTTGATGTGACGGCTCGGTTGTTGGACATTCATCCCGACAACGACTACGGCTTTAACCCCAAGGACCTACGATCTGTTATTGACGAGGACACCATTGGAGTGTTTGTCATTCTCGGGTCTACCTACACTGGCCATTACCAGGATGTCAAGGCTGTTGCCGACGTGCTTGATGAGTACGAGAAAGAGACGGGCATTGACATTCCTATCCACGTTGATGGAGCCTCGGGAGCCATGGTGGCCCCGTTCTGCTCGCCCGATCTCGAGTGGGACTTCCGTATCAAGCGGGTCAACTCCATCAACACTTCGGGTCACAAGTTTGGTTTGACCACGGCTGGTCTAGGATGGATCATCTGGAAGGACCGCAAGTACCTACCCGACGGTCTGTTGTTTGTGTTGCACTACTTGGGAGGCAGTGAGGAGACGTACACGCTCAACTTCTCTCGACCCGGATTCCCTGTTATCCATCAATACTACAACCTGGTGGTACTTGGCAAAAACGGATTCCGCAAGTTGCACGGCACGTCTCTGGCCAATGCTCGTCTGCTGTCGCGATTCCTTGAGGAGTCTGGATACTTTGAGGTGCTGAGTGACGTGCACCGCCGTGACGGCGCCAAGGGTGTCGACGCTGATGCGTCGGAGGATCTCCAGGTACAGGAACACGAGTTCTACAACCCGGGCCTGCCTGTTGTTGCGTTCCGATTCTCCAAAGCTTTCCGGGAGAAGTACCCGATGATCCCACAGCAGGCGGTGTCGACGCTGCTGCGAGTTCGCGGTTACATTATTCCCAACTACAACATGCCGCCATCGGTGGAGGATGTCGAGGTGCTACGTATTGTTGTGCGAGCATCACTTACCATTGACTTCCTGGACATGCTCATGGAGGACATCATCAATGTTGTGCAGCGTCTGATCAAGGCCGTCGAGAACCATGCAACTGATGGCTCTGATTCCGATAAGTTGTACCAGACGATTCTGGCATTGACAGTGCCCAACTCGCAGGACTACGAGCACCCCAACCTGTGGGAGGTCAGCGAGGAATCAGGCACTCGCCAGCGCCATGGAACCAAGTGTTAAAGGGCAACTGGTACTATGGGTTTAAAAACATGTTATTTTTCAAAGTGAGCCATTGAGCGGGAATTGTATTACGGTTTTCAGCGGCCCGTGTGCTGCATCAGTAGGGGTCAGGGGCAGCGCCATTAGATTGGATTAGATTGGTAGCCATTAGTTGGGGTTCAAAACGAATTATCTCGAGTCATCAGTTGCCCAATATAGGAGCCCCACCCTCAAATAATGCAGCAAACAGCACAAGGTTGGAGTGTACCCTGAAAGGGATGAGACAAAAAAAATGTATGAATGAGAACCAATAAAAGACTGGGCTTTGGTGTGACGATTTGGAAGTGCTGGTATTGGCCGATATCAAATGGTACGAACCAGCAATGGTGCCGTTCGACACCGATCAGCCTCGGCTATGAAGCCCATGCAACCCAACAATGGAATCGAAGGCCACACAACGCATCGGGTTGCTTTTTGATGGAGCAGGGCGCGCAGCTGTGACATGCGGGGCGTCTCCACAAAAGCCTCATCAAAGGATGGGATGGGCGATGCAGGGGACGAGTGGCAATCTGAAACAAGAGGAAATGCAAAAGTAACGGGAGCCAAGCTCCGAGGCGGGAAGGTCTTGGCCTAAGTTGGAATAAATGGCGGGTGGCCAACTCTCAGTAACGGGCCGAACACAGAAGAGCAAACTCTGTGTTAGACTTTGAGAGCGGGGAGGGAAGCGGGGAGGGGGGGGGGGGGGACGAGTTGAGACAGGTGATGAAGTTGGTAAATGAGCTGGCAGTCCAATGGTAGGTACCAAAGTTATGAGAAACAACAGTTTAATTATTAGGTAGGAAAAGATACTATGATGATAAATAGGAGATCACAGTGTCATAACAATTATAAGAGGGTGAGAAGGGTGTTAATAGGTAATATAAGACAGGAAAATTAGTGAGACAGGAGACGAGCCCAAAGATCAAATGTTGAGCTCAACCGAGCAGTGCAAAGGAATTGACGTCACTAGACTATACCAAAAAACGACCAGTTGGTCAGCATCTCCCCATCAGACGGAAAAAAAAACGGGGATATCGGAGATCAAAGATTGATGCATGAAAGCATCCGATTGAGCAACAGTGGGCAAGTTTTGTATAGGTGCAGCAGTTCCAACTTTTGGACCAAATAGATGAAATGCTTTTGCAAGCAATCCTCAAACAACACATTGACCAAATTGGGGATGTTGGAAGGGAGGACAGCAAAGCTTAAGAGACCAAAAACAAACAGGGGAGGGGGGTCTGGTGCCTGACCGCAGCAGTAAACGCAGTAAAAGCACATTCAAACCTAAGTCATGGTACAAGCTGTGGGTTTACCGAAAGTTATTTTGAGAGTACCAAATTAAACTTTTTGATTTGCAAGGCAGCAGCAGCAGCAGGCACCGCAGCAGCGGCTCGGGAACAATAGTATGAAAAGGGCAACTTATCATCATCATGGGCTTACAAAATAGTAAAAGAAAAAAAATTAATAAACGGCAGTATAGATAAGTTAGAACGGGAAGCGACGGCCGGGAGGGACGCGGGGGACGGGGGGTATGGATTAACAGCGCCTTAGTCCTGCATTCAATGGGTTCGTATTGTTGGACTGTGCACCCCGCAGCCGAACGGATGCGGAGGCGGCAACGCTTTATGAAAGCTGGATTAGGCAGTCTAGTGCATGCGAGCCGAAACACGACTGCGTTTACTTTTGCAAAACTTGCTTGTGTCATGCACCCGTTTGTTTTGACGCCTGTTAGCCTCCTGCATCTCACTTCGGGACCTCCTCAAACTCAAACAGTGTCTCAGGAAGCCCGTGACGGCTGGCTGGCTGGCCGATGCACGGTGACATGAACCTTAACTGGCGTCTCGCTTTAGATCTATGGTCCGCCCTGATTTGTTTTTGCGCAACCGAACCTGGGTCTAGCTAGACTTTAGATAGTGAGACATTAATATGCTGAGTTGTGGCTTCTATTCGTGCTGCTTCTCCCCCCACTTCCCTCGGCTACTAGCATATTGTCAATCCATTAAAACGGCTAGACTGCTGCTCATCATGACCTCAAGATTCCCGCAGCACCGGCATAGATTGGCTGAAACATCCACGCGGGCAAATATGGTTAAAGGTAAGAAACATGCCGATAACCTGCGGATGATGTGGCCCCCCTCCCCGCCTAGCCCTGGCCCTCGTCCCGCACTGACAAAACTGTCGCCCCCTCTTCCCTCAGACCTAAACTCAACGTTGGTGGCCTCGCTTTGGCACTCCCCCTATGCATGTCTCTCCACAGGGACGGCTGCATATATTGACTGGCTTGGTCGTGCCTGCGATTGACCCGGAGTAATGGTCCCGGTACGCATTAGGACCGGGACGGGCGGGGAGGGGAAGCGAGATGCGAGTTTGAGAGCAACCGACGGGGAGAAGTGGGCTTTTGAGCGGGAAAAACCCGTCTCGGTCTTTTCCGGTGGACCTATCAGGATAAATAGGTCACTACTCCTTCTGACACTCCTTAAAACGGAAGAGTACATACTTGACTACTTTTTTTGACCCCCACTCGCCACTTGCCTCTAACCATTTCAACTGCTACCCTTTCCTGACTGAATCAGCCCGTTGCTGAACAAACTCGTCTATTGCTGTTGTTAGCTAGGCGTATGCACGACATGTTCCATAGGGTAGGGACCGGATAGTAAAAAGCCACATCGATAATCGATCGAAGTCCGCTCCATGTCCGTTGCCGGCCGTCATTTGTGCAAGCGCCCGCTCGGCCAAAAGCAAACGCCCGCGGACTTGGCGGGTACTGGCAGTTGTTGTCATGACTCTGCTTGCCAACTGTTCATCACTCTCACTACTTCTTTTTGGTCTCGACCCCTCCTACGTGTCGTTACACTCCATTGTCTCACCGTTACCTGCTCTCCCCTCTAAGTTCTCCACAATAGGCCCCTTGTCACCGTAACTGCATCCCAGGGCAATCAGTGCCTTAACTTTAATTTCCACGTGTGGTGTTGCGGTCTTAGATTTACAGTGCTTTTTCCAAGTCGTTGGGGCGCGCGCTGCAGCAAAAACGAACGGCTATCGGCACAAAAGCAATGCATTAGCATATATGCTGCATCTGGCATTGACAAGTTCTTTTTGTGCAGGGTCCGTGGACTTTGACTGTTTAGCACATCACCGGTCGGCTTTGGAGCTCCTTTTTCCTTCGCCTACTCCTTGTGCATCCCGCCCCAGGCCCACTCAACCTTAGACTATATATGTCGCCTGCATTCTGTCCTTTTTTTTTTCTTTCTTTCTGTTGTCCTCTTCCACTTTTTATTTGCCTTCCCCCCCCCCTTACTCTTCCCCCTGTCCTTGATCTCTCGTCTTTCTATTTCTCTATTCCCCGCCCCTCCCCGATTGCGTGCCGCTCTGCCCATCCAGTAGGTAGCGCTTCATATTTTTTTTGTCCCCGAGCTCGCACTTTGGTCCTGCGTCTCGTACCCGCTTAGTTCATTCCTTCTCACTGATATATCCTCATCTTACCAACCATCGTCCACTTGCTATTTCTCCTTCCTTGTCTTATTAACAACTACTTCGCCGTCGTCCAAGACATTCTCAAATGATCAGCTACTCTTCCATGCCTGCTGCTCATAATCGCTATTTCATGGAGCCACCGGTCACGGCGCAACGATCCATGGACGCCCCGCTACCCTCGGCTCCCCCTCAAGACTATGGCTACCCCGTCCAGTACCCTCGTCAACCAAACATGCGCTTCCCTCCCATAGTCACTGCATCGTCAGCACTGCCCTCGTTTGGCTCCCAACATCCTCATGGCATCGCTCCTATACCAATTCGGCCCCAGTCAATGCATCAACCCCACGATCCCTATGCTCATCAACTTGACTACAACGCGCGCCTCGCCCGGTACTCGTCAGACCTATCTCCTTCCTCATCTCCATCTGCCACGGGCTCTCCTCCTCAGATGCGCACTATTCAGGGCTCTGTACAACAACACGCCCGATTTGGAAATCGCCCTCAGCGTCAACGAACCGCAATTGCTTGCCAATATTGCCGGCGTCGAAAAGTAAGTGTGTGACTTATTGATGCCAGAAATAGTTGCTAACAAAAGATCCGCTGCTCTGGCTTTGACCCTTCGGCCGATGCCTCAAAGTGTACAAATTGTGCGCGCTATCATCAGGAATGCGTCTTCACGCCTGTCTCCTCAGCGGCCATGCAGACCATCGCCATTCCTCAGTCGAACCAAATGATGCCAGGCTCAAATCCTCCTTTTATGTCTCCACCTTACGCATCGGCTCTACAGTCGGGTCACATCACTCCTGGTCAGGTCGTGCCGCTCCAGTATGATCCATCCTTTACGTCATACTCTACCGATGTCCCACAGTCGTCTAATATCCCCCCATCGCCACCACTTCTTACTGGCCCCCAACCAATTGGCCACCAAGGTCCTCTTCGACCACAGACATCTCCAATTATTCCTCTATCGCATGCTGTTCGCTCACAGCCTCCTCAGCTTGGTCAGCCTCTGAGTGCAGAGGCTTCTTCAGCTTCCTACTACAACTCACAGCAACCCGCACATTACCGACCATATCTTCCGTCTCCACACCAGCCAATGCTCAATGGTACTAATGCTGCTGGTACTCCTTCAGGTCCTATGCCTC
Organism: Sugiyamaella floridensis; assembly: GCA_030556845.1. Lineage (NCBI taxonomy): Eukaryota > Fungi > Ascomycota > Dipodascomycetes > Dipodascales > Trichomonascaceae > Sugiyamaella > Sugiyamaella floridensis. The sequence continues at coordinate 197,936 of JAKTUT010000017.1, read as the reverse complement.
CACCATCTGTTGGTCTTAGCGCCTTGTCAGCAGCAGTAGCTATGCCTAGTGCTGCCCCATTGGCGACGCCAGTCAGCAGCAGCTCTAGTAACAGTAGCTACAGCCTGACCCCTCAAAGCGAACAGCACACTTCGTCGGTGTCTGCTCACACCACTCCAACAATGGCAGCCGCCGCTCCGCAGCGTCCAGCTACTACCTCCCCCACGCCAAGATCTAAACGTGTCAATGAAGATGACGACAAAACCAAGGATGATCGAAAGAGGTCTGGAAAACTGACTATTTCCGATCTTGTGGAATAATCTGCAATTGGACATTTTGTTATTACACAAGGTTGTTCTATGGTTGAAAAACGAGAAATAAAAAAATAATGAGCTCGGGTGTACTCGTTTTTGCATGATGGACTTTTTGAGTTCACGTTTATCTACTGTTTTTGTATTTTATTTTTGTTGTATTCTAATGTATAGTGTCTCAATCATCATATTTATTGTCAATTGATATTCCAATCATTATCAAGGCCTTGAATGCTCCTTGACGTTTTTTCTCCCCTCAAAATTGTGCAAATATCTTGGCCCGAATCTTGCATCAACCGCACCAAACAAAAAAAAACGGACCCAGGTCGACGGTAACTTTCATATATCCCTCGGCTCGCAAAGGCGGCTTGCATGTGAGACAACGCGGTTTCACTTTGTTGCGTCGATCCGCAATTGCAGGTGTTTTGTTACAAACGTTTTGTTTTTTGCAAATGCATGGCTTTTGAGACGTTTCAAACGACCCGTTGCACTGCATTGCGTCAACCACAAAACTTGGCCTCACCATATAACTCCAGAAGCGCCAGAAGCGCTGCAACACGCCTTCCACATGGCAATAAAAACTCTATAGACAACAAGTGAAGAACGGAAGATCAAACAAACCAAAAATGATGAAAAAGGCCACGCTACAAGACAAGACAAGCTTTTTTTTTGGTTGAGGGGGATTTATTGCCGGTTTAATTTACATTGGAGGATGCGTGAACACGCTTACAGGGCCGCACATCAATAACAATAATGTCATCGTCGTGGTCGTGGTCGTTGTTGTCATTGTCAATGAGATCAATGACTCGTTTGACACAAGGCCGGTCCTTGTCGTCACAAATGCTTTCCAAATTACAAGATGGCTCAAAAGATGGCGCTGGAGTTGCCAACATGGGAGTCACGGCGGGACGACCGCAAATGGCAACTGCTCGCTTCCGCGCCTTGAGCTGCTGTTTAATGTACAGCGTCTTGCGGATAAAGGCCCATTCGTCTTCGGTTGACATGTAGGGAGGGGTGCCAGCCGAACGAGTAGGGAAATTGGTGTTCATAGATGGAATTGCCACATCAGCAGCTGTCTCTTGACAAGACTGTTTCGTGGCCACAGTAGCACTAGTACCAGCAGACTTTGCTTTAACAGCAGCCATTGCTGCGCCTTGGCAATACAGATCCTTGACAACAATGTCAGGTCCAATGTACTTGATGCGACGTTTCCACAGATCGGAACTTTCAGAGGCACTGAACAGCAAAAGACTGCTCCAGCGATTATAAATGTCCTGGGCCATATGCAACTTCCAGTCCACCGACTTTAGAAATTCAATCTCGTTATTGGTAAGCTCTTTGATGGAGAGACCCGAGATCTTGGACCAAGCATTGATGGAGTAATTGCGATCCTGTAAACACTTTGACGCCAGCATGAGGCTAGCTAGAAAAGTGCGCCTCGCACAATGCAATGGCGACGACGCCAGAGCATCCACAGATGATAGTTTGTAGATAATAGGCTTGACAAGAATGAGGTAGTACAATGACACCTGGAAAGTGCTGTACGATGTGCGGGACCGCTTCAGAGTCTCTTGAATGAAGCGTTTGAGGGGCATGGAACGGCCACGAGTGGATCCACCATTTGTAGGCTGCCATATAGCGTCGATAAGCATGACAGCAGAGTCAACGAGCGTCTCGACAAATGCAGCTTTGGAGTCCTCGCCACTCTTAAGGATCTCGGATACAAGATGTTCAGGGATCGGTTTATGCTCGAGGACCAGAGCTTCTGGAGATGCTGATGATGTGGCGGTGTCGGAGCCACCATGACTAAAGATGCTTGAAGCCGAGCTATGAGCAGAGGCAGGAGTAGGTTCACGTGAAATGACGGGTTCAGCGGGTTGATCCATAATAGGAACCGGCGAGTCAACACGAGTAATGGAGGTCATGGTTGTTGATGTACCTATAGGGACATTAATAGGCACGGGATCGAGAAGAGGGGGCGTAATAAGAAGGGAGAACCGAGGAAATCAACGAAACGTGGACCGAGTCGAAGATAAAAAAAAAAGAATAGGTCGTAACAACAATAAATAAGGTCGTTAATAAAAAAAGACGTCAAGGAACACAAGTAAGCTCCGAGAGTGGTGGCGTCCAAGTAGTTTACCGAAAGGCGAGTCGGGCAGTGTTATGTGTTGGGCGGCACAGTCGAGAAAAAGACGAGTGCTAATAAGGTACTCAACAGTCACAAAGACTACAAGTAACAAAAAAGCACTCTTCAACGACAAGCAAGGTGAGCAAAAAAGCTCTGCGCACAGCAGGTCAACAGCAAGTAGGTGGTGAGGTCCAGTTATATAGTGCTCGTTGAGGCACCGCACAGGCCCGAATGAGTCTTTGATCTCAGGGTACGGGAACAAGCGCCGTGTCGGAGATGAGCAAATGACTATCAAGCCGCGATAACGGAGCAACAGTACCAACCAGAAAGCAAACGGACAACTTTGCAGGGTAGCACAAAATCAACTAAACACAAACCAGAGACGGGTGTTTTATAAGAAGAATTTGCACCTTATAATTGTAGCGTGACACCGGATGAGTGGTGGCGTGAACAGTTCGTGGCACACACAAGCTGGGATTACTCACGGGAACAGGCTGCGGCTGATACCGGGGCAATGCGGTCCAAATGACAGGTGATGACAGAGCTGGACGCAGGCAGTCGGAGCCGAGTAAAGAGACGACGGGGCTTAAGAGCTTAGGCGGCAAAGCAGGCGTCGAGTTGGTTGGGGAGCAACAATAAGTCGTTCACTGAGTCGCCAGGCCAGAGGTGGGGGTAGGGGGGACAAGGCAATTGAGGATAGGTAGTTCAGAGGTAAAATCGGTTGGCGCGTCAAAAAAGGGCGGGCTGAAGACGTCAGAGGATTGACGGCGAGAGAAGCGGGCAAATGGCTCTAGAAAGCCATTGTTTCTTGTCAAAAGACACGCACAATCAAACAAGAGGATTACCAGTGCAGAGCACGTCAAACAAAAAAACCCACAAAGACAAAGTGGAACCACTGGTGGTGAAACTCGGAGCTACGGGGGGAAGTTGTCAGCTAAGTAGCGGTCACTTCAAATGACTAACAGGCGACTTAAGCGGGACAACAAGGAGGAATAACACAACGAGTAACTCCACACACAACGTAGATGAGCAATAGAATGCCAGCAACGAAACAGTGGATTATGAGGAAGTAAATAGAACAAACACAAAACAGGAGGGCGGAAGGCACGGTTCAAAGAGTTTTTGATAACGAGGTGTTGGCTAGGGCTGGCGGTTTGTGGGCGGGTTAGGGCACAGGTTAGGGCATCCAGCTGGGTGGAGGAAGAAAACCCTTGCCGCCACGGCACCAAACCTCATCTAGCTGCGATCGACACACGGTTGTCCTAGCAACGCAGGGTAAGGGCAGTGGTGAGTCACTTTGCGGTAGCGCCCAGCACTTTTGGTTGACTAGACCGCCCGCACCAGGTGAGTCACGGAATCGGGGTGGAACCCCGAATTAGCAGCAAAAAAATCAATGCAAAATATTTTTGTCAATGTGGAGTAATTAACACGAGACAATTCTTTAGGGGCCACCCGGCGGCGTCATTTTGCAGCCGATTGCTCGATCCTATGACGTATCATGCGGCGCAAGCGGGGTTTTCAACGGTAGCATGTGAACAATGTTGGGACTCAATTGAGTGATGACGGAGAGCCAATAGCAATAAAGTAAAAAACCCCAAGAGTTGAACAGAGTTTTATTGGTTCCAAGTCACAAGACCTGATTTTGTTAAATGTGCACTGTGTAACCGATTGTTTCCGCCCCCCTTGTTTCGTTCTTCGCCTTGGAAGCGGCGACCCGTGCCTCAATCAGGCACCTCGCAGGTCAAACGGCCATGCATCAGGGTAAGGTCGGTCTCTAGGTGTGCCTTAGGAAACTCCGTCCGATAACGAGAGCCAATGATAACGAGTCAATGATTGGACGTTGATGTGAATGTATGGGTCAAATATTGTACTCATATGTCTATTCATATAGAAGGGAAATTCGTCTGAATATAAGAATATCTCAACAATATACTTGTAACACGCCGTGATAAGACTCAGCCTTGTGACTATCAGCTGTAGTGGGTAGTTAGGAGAGTATTAAAAGCTGATCCCAACTACGAAGACCTTCTGTATCATCTATCATCTCCGCTCATATAGATATATACACGATATTATCATCTCTTTGTCTCCATAATGTTATCTTGTCATCTCCACTACTTTCCTCTTCTTCTACTCACAACCATAGTTATACTGCCATTCCCAAATCACATGACCTGCATCTCCCAATATCAAAAATTGAATACCGCGCCCGCCATGTCAGTCTTCACGAGACATGTGTTGTCGCGCGATCACTTAATCTTTCTTGGTAATATCCCCTCCCCTTGCTATCTTCTTTGCAGTGTATTCGCCGTCAACCTTGTCAAATATCCATCTCTTTTGTACCCGCTGTTTTGGTCTCGTCACCTATCATGGACCAATCGCTTCCTTCTCCACAGCCGCCCCAGCACCTATCCGAGTTCTACTCGTTTGTGCATCCAGGATTGGCATCTCCAGCCTTGAGTTCACGATCTGAGGACCAGGCTGAGTCACACAATGAAAACTTGACCTCTTTTCGCCCGTCTCATACACGAACCGACTCGACAAGTTCTACTCCCAGTAAGCCATGGGGTCTTCCAAACATGTTCCGCAAGTCATCCATGGCCTCGATAAACACGGTTGGCTCAACAGTCGCGTCCACATCATTTGCCAATGTCGCTGATAATCATCCCGAACTACCAGCTATCATCACTCAACGGGAAGTGGCCGATATGACGGCCAACTACAAGGCACTACTGACTAGTGCTGCTCAATACCGCGAAGCCATGACGGCCATGTCGCGTGCTGCTGCTGATTTCGGTGCTGCCCTTGACGCCTGTTCGCGATCCAAAGGTGCTGGTACTTCTTCTGATGGCCTTCAGGCTGCTGGTGGCCTACACTACCTCGTGGCCAACCACCACCAGATTCTCTCCAAGAGTATTCATACTGCATTCGAGGTGCCTGTACGCCGTCATGTTGACCGCTACGCGCGAGACAGCGCCATCCGCGAGATGGAGTTCCGCACCCAGCTGCGCCAAAAGACAAAACATCTCAGACAACGTGAAGCAGAGACTCAGCGCATGGCTCATCGTCGTATGCGCAATCTCACCGAGTACCGTCACTCGCTACTCGAACTGACATCACTTATTGACGATATCGACACTCTCAAGTATTCCCACCTACAATCGTCCTACCAACACGCCGAGGCCACTGCCAATGATGTTCTCAGCTACTCGGCATCCGTGGTACGCGCCGAACTCGAGATATATGAGGGCCTTGCGCGCAAGGGCTGGTCGGGCGGCGGTCTCGAAGATCTCGTGTCGGCGTGTCCAGATCCTTTCACCATGGAAGACGATGAGCAAAGAACTACTCCAACTGCCACAACCACCCCTATCCGTAAAGGCTCGGCCAACACCGAGATCTTCAGCATTCTCCCCACCAATAGCATTCTACCCCCCATGAACAACAAGAACGATGAAGTTGAGACTTTGCGTGCTAAAGACAGCTATTACAACGTCGCCTCGGCTGCTGCTACTGCTGCTGCTGCGGACGACGACGACGCCGACGACGCCAGCATCCTGCAAGCCTCGACAGTCGGCGTCATGAACGGCCATATGGGCGGCCGTATGGGCAACTCGTCCTCGACAACCGAAAATAACCCTGATAGCGACTCTGATAATGACGACGAAACCAAGAGCAACGTCGTCCATGAGAGCGGGAACGACGATGTAGATGAGGATGAAGATGAACAGGATGATTCGTTTTACACTGAACCAGTCAGTCATTCGAATCCGTTGGCACCCAGTACACCCGTAATCCAGACGAAGCGGTCGTTCTCCGACGACATTATTGGTTATTCAGCTTGGAATACAACCGACAGCACTCTGGCACAGAGCACACCGAACCGCACCTCTATTACCAGTCCGCCACTAGCTTCTTCGTGAGCTTGATCCTCCATCTATCTGCTAAGATCCGGAAAGTCCGTTGTTGTTGGAAACTCGTTCTAAGATCCCGAAAGCCTTGTGTTTTCGGAACCTCGTTGCTATGATCTGGAAAGCCTTGTGCTTTTGGAACCTCGTTGCTATGATCCTGAAAGCCATGTTGCTGTTGGAACCCTGTTGCTATAACTCAGCGGTACAACACCTATAACTTGCTGAGGAACGTTTGCAACTGATTTGCCCCTTCTTTTGGCCTTGTCATGTTCCCTCCATCTCCATGTCTTGTTGGATCCTATTGTCTGTCCTCCTGCTCCCCCCCTCAGCCTACAAATTAGAGTGCGACGTTAATGAATTGTCTGTATGTGCAGGCATCAGCAATACCTATTATGACATATGACAAGACTGAGCATGATTTGCAGTCTTTCTAGGCGTTAAAATAGCTCTGTGGGCCCTTGAAGCCTTCGTAGGTCAAGCCTCTACAGCCTTAACCTCCTTGGGCTCCTCAATAGCAGGCTTCTTGGAGCCGTTGATCATATTGAGAATGGCTTCAGACGTCGTGAATCCCTGAGTGCGCTGGTACGAGTAGATACGCGTCAACTGATACCCAGCAACAGATCCCAGGAAGAAGTTGACAGATGCCAAAAGGTAGTTCTTAGGCTTGATGATAAGACACCAACGGGTCCAAATGGCGCCAGTTGCAAACAGCGCAATCTGCTGAGTGCCAGAAAGACTTTCAACGGGACGCTGTATGTCGTTGATACCAGCAATCACCAGACTCCACTGTAGTTAGTAGACGTTAAGTTTGCGTTGGGGGTAAACGGAGAGACGAACCTTCATGACGGGAGCCTGAGTTAGTGGATGTAGCGGACAATATCAAAGTGGCTTACCCAAAAGTGGATAGTCTTGGGACCCGTTTCCGAGTTCATGAACCGGGCGAAACGAGAAGCTCCTGCTGCTGACATTATGAGTTGTGCGGAGAAATGACTAAAAGCCCGTCTAATTCCGGTGAAGTGGTAAATTTCGGTGGGTATGGGCTGTGTAGATAGTAGGTGGGGCATCCATCGGTTAGCTGCCGACTTCACATTTTCTACTTATACACCAGTAAACTTCTGGTTAAATTATACTCATACACTGGTAAACTGCTTGTTAAACTTGACTTATAGTATCATAGTATTGTACTGGAATTGTTAGATTTTACGGCATTTGACAGCCAATTGGGCCTATGTTCCAACTGTTCCTGCTACTGCTACAGCTATAGCTACGGGTCACATTTCAAGTCCGGATTACAGCCTGAAGTCGTAGCATTTTGGTACTTTTACAACGGTAAAGTCACATTGAAATTACTTTCTCTACCGTATTATGTTGTTAGAACAGCCATTATCTCGATTTCTAGCTATCAAATCGTCCACTTGTTGCTTCTCACATTCTCTTAACAGCACCGAACCCTGGATCTACAGCCATGATGAACACACGATTGGAACACACGATTCAAACGTTGTTCACTCCATATCATTATTCATTACCAAAGTTTGTTTGTTTGCAAGATACTTATTCTTTGGTTCTATTCGAATGTAAAGCCAGTGCTATGAACAGTTTGGCATCACGACACACTTTCATGGCATCTTGTAGCTTAACAACGTGTAATGTAGTGACCTCGTTTTCGGTACTCGACTCATGTGAAGCGTTACCATAGATTTTTCCTTGTAGATTGTCAATATCCTGTTGAGACATGTCAATTGTGCAACCGTAGATCCGTATACCTTCATCCAAAAGACCAGGACTCGTGAGAATCGTCTCACCCAATGCGTAATCCGCCTGGAGATCATGTAGCTGTTGCGAGTCGATGCGGATATTACACTCCTCGTACAATTCTTCAAGAGCCGTAACAGACATATCGTCATCTTCATGCATTCCTGCTGGAAGTTCCAGAAGTGCTACGTCTCCTGCAGCAACACGCGGTTGAGAAACAAGCAGTACGTACTGTTGATGAGACTTTGTGTCGTGTAGTACGACAAATACAGCAACAGCCGAGCCACGAAGCACGACAACACCAGGAAGAGGTTTTCCATTTGGATGTACAACATCAGCCTTGAGTTTGACGAATCCAATTCGACCGTTACCGAAATCATCGTAGCTTTGGATGTCGATGCTACGAACTGAGAACTGAGAGTTCGAGTGTGAGTTGGCTTCAGCCATTGTTTTTGTAAGTTGAGACTTCCAGCGGTCAAAAGGTTTGAACTTCTCAAGTTGCTCTTGAGTCAATGATAGATGTGGTGGTACAGTTACAGGAACTGAACGGGCTCCAAATGACACTGAGAATGATGGCATGATACAACGGGCTAGTAGGCGGGGAGGCGGCATACAGGTGAGGAATTTCGAGGCAGTTAATGGAATAGAACTACCAGGTAGGTGGTATGATGAAACTAAGTTGAACAAAGACAATAAATAAAAAAGAACAACGCACAGCAAAGCTGGAAATGAGCGACTACGGAGATAGCAATGGCAAGAAACGGGCATCAGGCCTGTGGTGAAAGTCACGTGATGGCATGGCTAGAGGAAGAAGTCACGTGATGTTATAGCTGTGTAAGATCAAACGAAAACGGATTTTCTGACATGCAACCAAACAGCTTGTGATGATTAAAGTAGCATAATTTTCAGAGTCCAGGCTGTTACAACAACTACAACATCTCAATCGTTCTATCAACTTGAACCACCTCACAATTGCTCAACCGACTCGCTTTCTCTGGTGAGACCAATAACGAGACAGTCAGGCCGCGCCCTTACCCTACCGAAAAGTACGTTGTATCCAAATGTCTGGAAGCTGATTTGCTCCACAGCAGAGATGTCTGCCGTGAAATACGTGTTCCCCAAGACGCTCAAGGAGCTACGGTTCCAACTATCGCAGACGAATCCGTCGTCGGCACATCTGAGGTGAGTGCATTCAAGTCCTTTGTTCCTAATCCTGTAATCCTCTAACATAGAACCGTCCTTACCAAGTGGTATCCAGCTCTTCGCAAAAACAATCCTGGAGTGCCGATTCTCATTCGTGAGACGGCCGCTGCTGAGCCCATTGCGTTTGCTCGTTTTGGTGAGTAGACATCGATCCATGGAAATATGTTACTGCGTGGAAACCGCAACTAACTCAGAATTTGGCAAGGAGACCAAGGTTCGTCTCAACCATCAGGCCTCAACTGCTGAGGTCGAGAAGGCTCTTCAGAGCTTAATAGAGAACAAGAAGTAGCTAGTAGAAATTCATTGGACTGGCATTTTTCATTATGTGGATTCATGGATTGTGCAGGCTACACGCAATGAGCCTTGGGTCTACGAAATACGCTCACGACTGATAAACATCTCAACTGGTTCAGGTGTAGTGAGTCTCAGCGTGGACTGACCCAAATGCGGTGTATGTAGAGTCTTTCCTTGTTGGAACACCACAGACTGTGGACTAGTAGGTGTAGAACCCTGGAAAAGCGCGATACTCGAAGGACTCGGTAGAGGAGCGTCCGCTAATACTAGAGCAGAAAAGACCTCGGCAGCTGCTGGCGAGAACAATCTCTCAAGCGGCACTAGCATCGACTCTTTCCGTAGAGTCAATGATGCGTCTATCGTAGCTCTCTGCTGTCTTTGCTGAAGCCACCGTTTACGGGCCTTGGCCTGACCTTCACTGCGTAGTCGCAATATCTCGAGCTTCGCTGCATCTGGAGGCTCTCCCAGTGGACACTCACGATACTGGTGAGTGTACGAACCGCACTGAAAACATGTACCTTGTTCCTGGTTTAATCGACGCCGGGCTCGACGACTGAGTCTAAACGAACTGACTCTCTGCTGCTCTTCCCATGTCATTGCAAAAGATAACATCTCGTTAACAGTCAGCGACGGCGACGAGACAATCTGGTTACACAGATCGCGGTCCAACAGACCATGTGCATAGTTGTGTTTGACTTCCTCAGTGTCAGGGCTCCTGGTAGCATCGACTCTGCGAATAAGTGACCGAACATGACAGTCACGCACGAAGTAATCAAGCACCGATTCAGTGGGTTGTTGGCACATGGCTGTCCGCCAATAGAACAGCACCTTCTCAACAAAATCCACCGGCAGGTAGCGGTGTACCATAGACTTGCGCAGGTGTTCCCAGCATCCGAACTCGGGCACTTCAAGATCAAGATCAAAGGGACAAGATTCTGGACGGTAGGCGGTGGAGAGCCATTGTCTTGCTTCGCCGGTAGTAAAGGGTAAAGCATTAGTGATAGCTGGCGTTAGAGGCGACTTTTCAGCGTGCTTTTTGAGCGAATCAAGCCATGACAATACACTGTATCCGTCATGATGACCGCTGAACTGATGAGGCTTGGATGAGTTTGAATCGCACACATGACTATTCAGCACGACAGCAGCTACAGAGTAGGAGCGGTACGATGTCATAACCCAGTTGTAGATTAACAAAGTTCACAGAATAATTGACCAGCTTTCCCTCGATTTATAAGTCAGAATGCAAGTCGCTATAATTGGGGTGTTGTCACATTTTTTAAACCGTGATAAAATGAGGCCCTGTTTCGGATATGAGGCCAGCTGCAGCTGTGAAGAGGCCTCAACAGTAGAGTCGCTTCATTAGGACTGAAACAAGTATGCAAACGCGCGTAAACGGCAGTTCTCGTGCATTTATACACATTCCTAGAATACATCACATAGTTTTGTAGTCCACAAAAACACAACAAATTACTCAATATCCGTCAAACAAGGCCTCATATACCCGCTCATCTGATACTATGTAGCATGCAGGGACCGGTCTCATTCTTAATACCCGCGTATCCGCCACACAACAATTAGCGTATCCGCCTACCCGGCCGTAGTGAAAGAGGGAGACGTGAAATTTCAAGCCAAACCGCGTCACACCTTCTCTCCTCTCTCTCTTCACCGCCGGCACGTCTCGTCATGGACAAGTTGGTACAGGATTTCGGTGTCATCACCGAGTCAGCCGTGGGCAACTTCACCCAGAAGTTGTCGCGCATTCCTGGCGGTACCATTGTCATCCGATACGTGCGGTCATCGTACCAGAATGACCCGGCACGCTCGGTGTTGGAGCTATTGCTGCTACTGTTTGCCATTCGCTACTTCCTCGCGTCCAAATACTCGACTAGTAAGCAGAACTATATACGCTTAACCGAGGCCGAGGTCGACGAACTCATTGATGAGTGGGAGCCAGAACCCCTAGTCAAACCCATCAACGCCGACGATGAGTTTGAGCTCGCATCCATCCCGGTCATCCAGGACCACAATGGTCCCGTTGTGCGCCTCGAGGGTCATGGTGACCGCGAGTTCATTAACCTGACATCGTCAGATGTGTACAATTTCAACAACAACGAGATTGTGACCCAACGCGCCGTTGAGTCGATCAGAAAATACGGAGTGGGCTCATGTGGTCCGGCAGGCTTCTACGGAACCCAAGACGCGCACACAACATGTGAGCGTGCCATTTCAGAGTTTCTCGGTGTAGATGACAGCATTCTGTATTCTCAGGGCTTTGCAACGGCCTCGAGTGTCATTCCATGCTTTCTAAAGCGCGGAGACGTCATTATCGCTGACCCTCAGGTCAACATTGGCATCCAAAAGGGCATTCAGTTATCGCGGGCCACGGTTTTTTGGTACGAGCATGGCAACTGGGATGATCTTGCCCGTGTCATGGCACTTGCCAACAAGAAACACCGCCGTGGGCCACTACCTCGTCGCGTCCTTATTACTGAAGGTATCTACGAGAATGAGGGCGACTCGCCTGATCTTGTCAAGATTGTCGAGCTCAAGAAGAAGTTTAAATATCGTCTGCTGCTCGACGAATCATGGTCACTGGGAGTTCTAGGTGCCACGGGCCGTGGTTTGCCCGAGGAACAAGGGGTTGACCGTTCTGAGATTGACTTCACCATCAGCGTCCTCAACAATGCATTCGGCGCTTCGGGAGGTTTCTGTGCAGGTGAAACGACCATGATTGAGCATCAGCGGATCACTTCTTTGGCATATACCTTTTCGGCCACAATGCCGGCGTACCTGGCCAACACATCAACGACTGCAGTTGAGTTCTTCAACGATGCCAACTTCCGCAAAACCAACTTTGAGTCACTGTGGGCAAAGTCCAGCACGTTTGCCAATATTGTTGCCAAATCACGGTACATTGAAGTGACTCGCGTGGACCGTTCACCCATGATGCTGTTGCGCGTGCCCGAGACCATCTTGGCCAAGCGTTTGTCGAAACTGGGTATCAAGGAACAGCCTGTTGACGCTCCATATACGCCCGAGGCCTCGGCGGCCATTCAGCGTCTTTTGCAGTCGATTGTAGATGAAGCCCTAACCAAGGGTGTTCTCATTTCGCGCCTCAAGATGCTGCCTGAGCAAGAACAGTTCCCCATAGAGCATGCCATCAAGATCACGGTCTCCAACGGACTTTCTACGGACCAGGTATCGGCTGCTGCCGCCGTAGTTGTTGACTCGTTTCGCATCAAGCTTCAGTAGCTTTTAGATACACCTAATAAAAAACCATTGTGTGTCGTGTACGTGTCAATTGGCGTAGTTTGACTGAGACTCCGATCGCGTCGGCTCACTATGAGTCCAGGGTTAGGACCCGTGAACCAAAATCTAAGGGGACTCCAGTCGACCAAACCGTCCAATACATTTCAACACCAATATGGGCTGGTTTACAGGAAAGTCAAAGGATACAGGGGCTGGTGGACAAACTGTTCCGACAGAGTCTGAACAGCTCTTTGAAGATCTTCCGCCACTAATGGTGGAGGACAAGGAAGCTAAAGCCAAAGCTGTCAAGGAAATGATGGGTCCCAGTCTATCGGAGATTGTGGAGAGTATTGGAATTGACGACTTTAAAAACGCGCCGTCGATGCCGTGTTTCCGCCAAGGAATACTTACTGGTCTAGGTGCTGGTACTGTTGTATCAGCTGTTTTACTTGTCATGCGTTCGCCTTTGTCACGCAGTCTCAATTGGGGAATGGGAGGCTTTTGTATAGGATCCATCTTTCAATGGGAAGGGTGTCGGTCAAAAAGAATCCAGGAGAAGCATACTGCTCATTTATTAAAGTCGTCTATACGTGAGAAAGCCCTGAAGAACAGTGCACGGGATGGTGCTGAGCCGCCAAAGTCTCAACCCCCAAAGTCTCAACCCCCAAAGTCTCAACCCCCAAAGTCTCAACCCCCAAAGCCTCAACAGTGAGGGGTATTCTACTCGACTCTGGCATTCTACTCGACTCCGACATGATTTGACATTTTAACGGACTTTTCTTCCTGTCACAGTGATTAGTCGGAGTTTCCTTTCTTGTGACCTGGATGACCCTGCATCACATGCAGTTGACAGGTCAAATTCACTCGTCATTTTGCCATTAACATAAAAGGCGGCCTAATTCCGTGTTTCAAACTCTTTCTCTTACTATTTAGAGGCCTGTATATAGCAATTGTCTTCATTATGACTGCCGTGTTCATTTTTACATCCATGGTCTTCTTTGTGACGGCCTGTGTGCTTATAGTCGCTGGATGTAAGTATAGAGACTCCTACAACTTCCACGTTGTGGTTCCGCATTGTGGTCGCTTTGTGTCGCTCCCACCTCGGTAAAAGTTAACAAGTCATTCTCATCATCCCCGTGACCCTCGCATTGTGTATCGCGCTGGCCAATGTGTGGATTGCCATTGCCATCTTCAATAGTGCCCGCGCCTATTACAAGCAACAACGCCAAAAGCCCGAGAAAACGCGCGAGGCTGCTGCGCGCAGTAATGTCTGGCAGCGGTACAGCTCTACACTGCCATGGGATAATCATGTCTCGTCGCAGCTGGCAGCTCGGAAACTGAAACAAGCTATGGGAGGTTCTGTTGCTCGCGTTGATGCTGGTGCTGACGAGTCCAATGCCAACACCAACGAGTCCAACTCTGTGCCTGAAGAGCCTGAGATGGGTACAAATGAGTTTGCTGCCGGTCTTGCTGACGAGAATTCTGCTGGAATGCAATCTGCTGCCGAGTCTAATACTGAGTCTGTTACCGAGTCTAGTACTGAGTCGACGGATGACGGTGCTGACTCCACCGCCGCCGTATCTCTGACCAGCGTCACGGCAATGTATGCCAGTGACACGGAGCACAATAGCATTGATGATGATGGGGCTTCAGATTCCACTATTGCCGTCAATGCCACAACCGTCTCCATTGTCGAGGAGACACGGGTACCGGCAGAAATGCCAGGCACTCAACTCTGATCGGGGGCATGCATGGACGGAACAATGATCCTTGCATATAGGCCCCACTGACGGCCATTTGCGTCGGTGGGTGGGTCCAGGCATCGCTTGTACCTGACATGTTTGACTTTGTGCCGCTGCATGTATGTACCGCTCAGCTGATGCGCTCCCCCTTGGTATGAGAGGCCCTGCTATTATCTAATGTGCCGAGCTGCTGGCGGCTACTTGAAACACCCCCGCACGTGAAGATCCCCGATCTACGGCAAAATAATATCTCCCTGCATGCTGCTAGATCTCACTTGCCCTGCCATTCCATTTTTAAGTCCGACTCCACCAAAGCAACGCATTCCCGCCCCCCTTTCTCTCTTTTACTGTTTGCGCAATACCTGCCAACAATGTCTGTGGGCCTACACGTCTAGATGTCGTCACTTTCTGTTACTCCATCAACCTCAGCAACATCACAGATTCCGGGTTCGTGGCCGTCGTCGCCGCGTCAAACTTTAGGCAAAAAACAACGGCAATGTGAGGGCACAACTCGAGACGGCCGACGGTGTCGCATTCTACTGGCTGCTGATACTGCCTATTGTCGCTATCACCGGTCCCAGGACACGAATATTGCCAAGATGATGTCGTCGTTGTCGTTGACGACTCGCTCCGTGTGTCCTGGCTACATCTACGTGTATACGCTTTGCAAGGGTCACGGCAACGCACATATCTTCAACCATCTTAAGAACAAGTTTGTTCCACTCAAGTCACACAAGTCAACATCTACCAACAGCGTGCGAGAACTTCTACGGATTCGGCCCAAGTCAACAAAACAGTACGACGAGTCAATGCTCGTCAAGGTCGGCTACACAACAAAAGACCCTGCTAAACGGCTTGCTGAATGGCATGCCAAATGCCAGCACTCAATTGAACTCATGGCTCCTCCTTCAGGTTCCGGGGCCTGTAAAACATACAACACCACCAAACAAGGATGGCCCAGTACTCAGGCACGTCAAGTCGAGTCGGCCATTCACAATGAACTGCGAGCCATTTTCGGCCATGGTCATGTTGAGTGTAAGGGCTGCTCCGACAAGGGCAGACACATTGAATGGTTTCTTGTCGATAGGTCTAAGATCCACATGTTATTCAATGTTGTCGAGTATTGGGTAGACCTTTACAACAGCGAGTCCGATTCTTGATCAGTGTCCTCCTCCCGTACTTCACGGCTCACCACATCTATACACCGCATATAGCATTCATAAATTGCATCGAAAAGTTCACCAGATTACAACTTACTACCAAACGACTCTGTAGAATTGTAACATCACTAGAAAGATGATATAACAGTGATTTGACCATTCCACACTACATTCACACCGTCTTTGTGATTTGAAGCTTTCTACTATACTAAAGCTTCCTACTTATACTAGAAGAATGTAAAAACACTGTGTATTGCTATAAAACGAAAAGAGAGAAGAAACGGCAAGGGCCTTAAGGGCGATTGCAACCACGTTAAGCAGTCAAAGCCCAGGGGAAGTCAACTGTTTAGGCAGTCGTGGGCTCAAACGCAAGCTGCTCAGCAGACCACAGCGGAGGGTCCTGCGGTTTGTCCTCCCCGACTCCACAGAGACCACCACGGGCGCGCCAGTCAGACACGCGAGGTAGCTCCAGAGTCTTGAACGTCGAGTCAATAGCGCCAACAAGCTCATCACACAGTTCCTTATGGTGTCCAGGAGTAGGCGTCACGCGCAAGCGCTCATGGCCAATGGGAACAGTGGGGTAGTTGATGGCTTGTACGTAGATGTTGTGTTTCGACAACAAAAGATCCGAGGCAGCTTTGGCCTTCTCGGCATCTCCAACAAGAATAGGAATTATGTGCGACGGGTTGGGAACAACGGGAATGTCTGCAACGGCCAGCTGGTCCTTAACGTAACGAGTATTGGTCTGCTGGGCCTTGCGGTAGGCATTCGTCGAAGCCTGGAAGTTGATTGCCGCAGTAGCACCGGCCATGACAGCAGGAGGCAGACTTGTTGTGAAGATGAAGCCCGGAGCGTAGGAACGGATCCAGTCAATGAAGTTGGCCGAGCCAGCAATGTAGCCGCCCACACATCCATAGGCCTTTCCAAGAGTAGCAGTAATGATGTCGACTCGGTCCATGACAGACTTACGGCCGGCAGCGAGCGGGGTTCCATAGGCATAGTGTTCAAAGTCAAGGTGCTCAGAAACACCAGCACCATGAGGACCATACATACCAACGGCATGGACCTCGTCCAAAAATGTCAGGGCACCGTACTTGTCGGCCAAGTCACAAATCTCCTCAATAGGAGCTACAGATCCGCACATGGAGTAGACACTTTCAAAGGCAATGACCTTGGGGGTTGACACGGGGAACTGTTTCAACTTTGCCTCAAGATCAGCCACGTCATTGTGCTTGAAAATGACTTTTCGGGCGCCGGAATGGCGGATACCCTGGATCATACTAGCATGGTTACTCTCGTCTGAGAAGTACACCAAGCCGGGGAACCGCTGGCCAAGCATCGTCAACGTAGCATCGTTGGCAACGTAGCATGACGAGAAGACGAGGGCTCCTCCTTTGCCATGAAGCTTGGCAGCAGCTGCTTCAAGCTCCACAGCATGTTTGTTGTGGCCGGCAATGTTACGCGTGCCACCAGCGCCAGCTCCATACTTGTCAAGAGTTTGGTGCATAGCGTCGACGACCGCCGGGTGGGAACCCATGCCGAGGTAGTCATTAGCACACCACACAGCTACCTTGTCCGACTCCTGAGCACGATGAGCGCGCGGGAAGTCTTTGGCCAGACGGTTGATGTTGTTGAAGTAGCGGTACGATTTGTCCTGGCGCTTCTTGTCGAGCTCGTTACGATACGTCTTCTCGTAGTCAAACACAACATTGTCAACAGACTTGGAAGAAGCCTTGGCAGTAGCCGAAGAACCCATAGCCAGTTTAGCTGCCGGTAGGTCGACAAACAGAGGATCCACGGGTTCAGCCGTCTTGGCAGGAGCCGATCGCGTGTCGAGCGAGTCATTGACAGGCTTCGTAGCACTCGAGTACTGGGCGTTTTGGGCCTCGAGAGCCCGACGCATCACAGGACACATGCTGGCCTGAGAAGCGAGTCCTGAATGGGACGCCATCGAGCGTAGCGTCGCGGTCGACGTACTCTGGATAAACGGACAAAGCTGTTTGGCTTGACGAACGATTTTATCCATGATTGCAAAAAAAAATGCTGTGGTAAGAAGGAATCATGCGTTGGAGTTGGCCCCTCCTATGCTTATATACCGACTGGTGTGTGGGATTTTTTTCAGACCGCTCGGCCACTTGGATGCAGGGCAAGGGCGCACAGCCAATAGGCTGCGGCTCATTTGTCTTCAGCGGCTGGGCCGAGGGCGGGGTAAACGAGGGTGGTGGGACACGAGAGAGGAGACACCCCCGAGGCCGAACCGAACAACCGCCATTTAAGACACAAAAACCAACAAATTATACAAGCCTAGAGGTGAACGTCGTATACTCATTGTATGCGGCGTTGTTGATGCGGTTTCGCCGGCTCGTCCGACCCGAAACATGCGGCGGCTCATTGAGCAATATCTGCCTCTTCGTATGCACTCATATAAAGCTATGCGCAGGTGCCATTAATTATAAGTATCCAATACAACACACAACTCTGTTTAACAGTATCTCTGAAAAAAAATACTATCAACTACTATACTCTACATTACATTTTTTAGGTGTTCATGTAAGTCGAAGGGTCGACACCCTCATCAGGAAACGCCGAAATATCAACCTCAAAGCGCTCCTGGATCTTCTCCAGCACCTTGGTGTCCTCCTCCGACGACACAAACGAAATAGCAAGACCCTTGGTTCCAAAACGACCAGCACGTCCAACACGGTGCAAGTATTGGTCGGCCTCGGGAGGGAGATCGTAGTTGATGGCAAGATTGATCCGCTCGATGTCAATACCACGTCCAAACACATCTGTTGACACACAAATACGCTTGTTGAACTCCTTAAACGACTTGTACCGAGCAATACGCTCCTCCTGAGGAATACCACTGTGAACAGCAATACTCGGGAAACTGCACTCGTTGAGCAGCTTGTTGAGCTCATTGGCACGGCTCGTCGACTTGACAAAGATAATCACCTGGTTGAACTCGAGGTTATCAAGCAGATCACTCAGCTTACGGTTCTTGTCCTTCTCCTCCAGCTTGACATAGTACTGCTGCAGACCGTGCAGTGTCAGCTTCGTCTCGTCATCAACGTAGATCTCCAGAGGGTTCTGCATAAACTTCTTACAGATGGGGCGGATCTCCTGTGACAGTGTGGCCGAGAACATCATCACCTGCTTCTGGTGAGGAGTGGCCCGGAAAATTTCCTGCACATCACGGCGCATGTCCACCGTCTCGAGGACCTTGTCACACTCGTCAATAACAAACGTCTTGACGTTACCAAGACGCAAGTACTTGTCACGGACAAGAGCATTAAGACGACCAGGAGTAGCAACAACAATGTGCGGGCAAGTCTCCGAGTTCTTGATGATCTCAACGTCCTTGGAAATGGGCGTACCACCGTAAAAGACCGAGGTGCGGACATCAGGAAGGTACTTGGAGAAACGAACGTACTCGTTGTTGATCTGGTAAGCAAGCTCTCGGGTATGGCACAGCACCAAGACCGACACCTCACCAGGAACAGGGTCAATCTGCTGCAGAGTAGACAGAACAAACACAGCTGTCTTACCAAGACCAGACTTGGCCTGGCACAGCACGTCGGTTCCAAGAATCGACTGGGGAATGCAAACCTGCTGGACTAGAATGGTTAGTAAACGAATATTAGGGGGGTGGGGTAACATAATGTTGTAAAGGGAATGGTGGACATGGGGAATATGGTGTAAGTCTGTTTCTTTTTTGATCTTCTGGAATCGCAAGCAACATGTCGTTTGCATGAGTCTTCATTTTTTTTGTTCATCTCGTCTCGTCATCTCGTCTCGTCATCTCGTCATTTTCCGGTCCAGCCAGCAACTGATCCAAGGTTAAACCAATATCGATAAAGAAATCGAACCAATAGTAAATTGCCTTTTTGGCAAGTATATCCCCCGTAGGTCGCGTTCTAAACCAAATCCTCGAGTTTCTCAAGCAGCCATGCCATAGTCACAGCTATTAGAGACACGATGCGCAGGGGAGATGGGGCGAACCCACCAACTGTTCTCGCCCTCATATAAGTAGCAAGAGACAGCAGAAAATAGAGAGAAATATGATGAAACAGTAGCAGAACGAAAAAGACTTGCTGCAACCAGGGACATGTGGCGGCGTAACAGAAATACCGCAAAAAAACTCTTGTCCACCAAACTCCCTAACAACAAATGCAGGAAGAACAAACAAAGAAAAACACTAACCTTCAGAAGGATGCTCAAAACCGCAGTCAACAATGGCACGTAGTAGCTCGGGCTTGAGCAGGAAGTCACGGAAACCGGTCGAGTGGATTCCTACATACGAGCCCTTCTTGTCACCGTTCTCCGCCTTGGCCTCGCCATCGGCAGCAGCAGGAGGGGCTTCGGTGGTAGTCGTGGGCACGGCGACCTCCTCGGTATCGGAGTAGTCGAGCAATTCCTCTTCCTCGTGTGACATTTTTGTAACTAAAGATCTAATCCGTTCGTAGATGTGAACAGGATGGCAAGTTGCGAAATTTCGGCGTGGCAGAATCGAAACATCCCTGGCGGGGCAGGGGTACAGCCACGAGGGCTAGGGCGCCTGGCCAATCATCGGCCGCCCGCGGACCGCCCTAAACCTACCAGCCTCCTCCGCGTCCCTCCCGCCCCTTCATGGGCCTAACCCTAACCTGACACATGTACGCCCCTGCTGCTCTTCGCACCTTTATTTGCGGGGGATAGATATGCTATCATCATACATTCATCTTCGTAATAAAAAAACAAGCCATATCTACATAATCATCATCATAGAAGTCCTCTTAGCGGTCGTAGCGAAGTTCTTGTAACCTTGAAATGGCCTTGGGATGCTTCTGTGCTGCCGCCTTGTAGTACCAACGTTTAGCTTCTTCGAGATCGGACTTGACACCGATTCCTACTTCCGAATAGTACCCCAGAGCGTACTCTGCCTTGGCAAGACCCTTCTCAGCAGCCTTACGCGCCCATAGATACGCTTCTGTGTCACTCTGCGCCAGAATGCCATCTGAACCTGTCAGATACCAGCCTGACAGAGCTAGTTCACTTTCAGGCTCCTCCTTTTCGGCGGCTCTCGAGTACCAGGCAATGCTACGTTTGGGATCAATTTGACAACCCAACGTACCGTATTCGTAGGCGCATCCGAGACGGAACTGCGATGGTGGATAGCCGAGTTTGGCTGCCTTGATGAACAGATCAAGGGCCTTTTTCTCATCCTTTTGTAGCTTCATAGTGCCAAGGTTGGACATAGCCGCAATATCAGGAGTATCCGCCCGTTCATACAACAGGCCGAGCTCGTGCACGGCATGGGGTGTTGTCGAGTCGGCTCGGTCAGCTGCTCGCTGTAGCCAAGTAACAGCCTCCATGAGACTCTGAGGCTGGCCAAGCAGACCATTGAGAGAGATCATTCCCAGTTTGTACATAGCCGAAACATCGCCAAGTTGAGCAGCCTTTTTGTACCAGAACAACGCCTTATCAATATCCATACGTGTACCAGCACCAATCTCGTTGCAAACAGCAACACGGTAAGCCGCCTCGCCATGTTCAAGCTTGGCCGCTTTGTAGTAGAGCTCATAAGCCTTTTCATAGTCGACTTCAAGTCCAAGTCCACCAGAACTGTAGCCTGACGCGAGGTAGAAGACAGCTGGAGGGTATGAGTTGCCTGCCAGCTTTTTGACAATCTTGTATGCCTGACCAACCCAACTCTCACGGTTCTTCCGCTCTGTCCGGACGTCGACACTACCCGAAGATAGAGGTGTGTTTGCATCGCTGTAGCGGGAACTAAGCACAGTGCTAGCTTCTACAAGCGTCTTTGCAAACTCGAGTTGTACCTTTGAATCATGCGCCAACTTACGGGCGTTGCGGCGCGATGCCTCAAACGCAGAAACTGTCAGCTCCTTTGGTTCTCTGCTATCGGGAATCTCTTGCAGAGCATCAGAATTATCGCGCGAGTATTGACGCATAGGAACAGGCTTGGATTCCGAGGCGTGGACCTTGAAGTGTGAGCTTGTCGGCGACTGCTGTGGCCCATCATACCGCTGAGCAGATGGCTCTTCTTCAAGGTACATGTTAAGAACGTCGCTTCCTGGAGAAGGAGGACCGGATTGAGCGAGCGTGGCGCGCTCAACATGTGGGTTCGTGTACTGTTGCTGCTGGATCGTCGCATTGTCATCGTACAGCTGAATAGGCGATGCTGTGATTTCCTTACGGTACTCTGCCGCGAGCGGCGAAATAGGCGTATTAGCGACCGTCGATGCCGGCGGGATCTTGTTTGTGGAGATCTTGGGTAGGCTTGTGCCAGCGCGCTCAGCAATTGACGACGTCTGGTGGCCAAATGTCATGGGTGCGGACACTGCAGTGGGACTTGGCAGATCGTCGTAGGTTGAAACTTCGGCAGCGTACCCCTGAGCTTCGTAGGACTCGGTTGGGTATGGTGCTTGGTTGTAGTTGGCCTCAGCATACTGGTTAGGGAGAGGTCTTGAAGACGAAGGCGGGCCACGTGTACCAAGGGCCGGCGAAGCAGAGCGAGCCAAACTCGGGGTCGAGTTGTTACGCGACGAGGCATACGGCGGCATCTGTGGAGGCTGTGCCGAGGGCTGTGAATAGGGGTCATGATCCTGTAGCGACAAGTTCTGAACAGCTGCTGATAGATCGGGTTGAGAGCCCGCATACCGAGCCTGGGCACTATGAGTATCTCGACCCGGGTACGCCGAGTTTCCAGGGTAGTCATAGGGTTGGCCAGTCGCGGGATGGCCAGCAGACCGCTGACGCGTAGTAGGAGGACGAACTGCCTGGCCTCCAGATGGATGACGGTTTGAATACTGTTGCTGAGGAGAGCCAGGAGGACCGTTCTGGCCAGCAGGAGGAGGCGGAGGAGCATATCTGCGTGGCTGAGGAGCACTCTGGCGGATCTGTGGGTGTCCTTGAGGGTGACCTTGAGGATGATGACCTTGGGGGTGATGACCTTGAGGGTGGTGACCTCGGGGATGTCCTTGGTAGCCTTGAGCGGGGGTATGATGAGAACTTTGATGAGAGCTTGGAGCATGAGGAGGGTAGGCACCACCGCTGTTGATTTGTTGACGGTACTGCTGTTGCTGTTGCTGCTGGCCATGTCGAGCCGGCGACGATGGAGGAGAGCGCTGTGAGTACAGGGAAGGAACGGCCTGGCCCCGTTGGCTCTGGTATCGGGGACTCATCAGTGGAGGTTGCTCGTTATAAGTCTGGGGAGGCTGACGCGACGAAGTATAAGGTTGATTCGAGGGCTGGGCAGCGTAACCAGGGCGGGATCGTGATGGAGGAAAGCCTTGGTATGGCGGTTGCGAATTGGAGGAGCCCTGTTGGTATCCCTGGTGGCCCTGGTCGCTACCAGCTGGGCGTTGTGAACCTGACGTTGGGTATGGAGGGCGATACTGAGACATGATTTGACTGCCTTTAAGAAGATATAAAAAGTGAGGGAAAGTAAAGAAGGTTCAAAGGAAGAAAACAAACTCCAATGTTGGAGTTTTTGCGAGGTGTAGAAAGTTACAAGCCGACGGAGGGGGAAACGATCGGCCACGCTGCAAAACACGAACTCCGGTGTTTCCTCCAACGTAGATATTCACCTAACGGCACAGGCAGTAGATGGCGCGGGGAGGGGCCGAGGAACAGTTGAGGAGGATCCAATTGCCGGTTTCGGGATTGGGCTATAGCGCGATCGAGATGCAAACAAAATGTCGACGCAAAATGCCGTTCTATTCTTCTGGCGATACAGAGAGGGTAAGCGGGGAGGAGAAGGAGGAGGAAGAATGTGACGAAGGGAAAGTTAGTTTAAGGACACAAAAGGAGAGCACTTATATAAAGTAGAAATAATAAATTGAGGAGAAACAAGACAGTTTAACTTGTAAAATGGTTTGTTACGTTTTTTTACTCGTCATTGTGTAGCTTGTGATGTTGAAGGAACTTAATGATCGAAGGGAGGGAGGAGGGGGGAGGAGACTTCGTCGATATTTCAGGGCTAGGCGGGCTAGCCTATTCTCCATATATGTCAAGTCAGTTTCACTATTTAATTATCCATCCTTCAACTCCATGGCTGCTGAGCAAAGAAAGCTGCTGGAGCAGTTGATGGGCGCGGATGCGCTCGATCATCGCAATCGTAATCGTGAAAAGATAAACCTTTACGACTCGCGCGTATGTAAATCGTTTCTTGTCGATACTTGTCTCCATGACATCTTTACTGGTACGAAGGTTGATCTGGGCTCATGTCCACAACTACACCTTGAGAAATACAAGCTCGAGTATCGTGCACAACTGAATCGTGGCGTGGAGTTCCCTGAGTTTGATCTCGAACATGAACGTACTCTTGACAAGTACATTGCTGACACAAACAGGCGCATTGATGAGGCCAATCGAAAGTTGGAAAAAACGCCAGAAGACATTGCCAAGATCAACCAGGCTACTGCCGAACTGGAAGACATTACAACAGAGATGACTATATCTTTAAAAGAGATTGAGTTGCTAGGATCACATGGAGAACTTGCTCGTGCTCTTCATGAAATGAAACAGCTCGAAGCTGCACGGTCGGCTCGTGAGTTCAAGGACTGGGAAATCCAATCCATCAACGAAAAAAGTGGCTTCTCAGGACATCAAAAGCTTCAAGTGTGCCTGACTTGTGGTGCATTTCTTAGTCGCATCGACAATGACAAACGACTCATTGATCACTTTCATGGACGTATGCATCGTGGTTATGTTCAACTTCGCCAATGCTATGCTGATATCAAGGCCAAAAACGATGTGCGACGCAAGCGTCCTCGCGAGTGAGGTAAAGTTGACGTCTTTTCACAACCAACTGTCAAAATCTACGCGCATCTATTTATTAACATGTTTCATTGACAATTTTGCATGCAATGAAACTCTATACGGTTCATATACCTACAAAAGGTCCTCGAGAAACACCATCAGCTTGTCCATGGCACGACGACGGTGGCTGATACTACTCTTGAGTTCAGTAGACATCTCAGCATACGTTTGGTTGTAGCCCTCGGGTTGGAAAATGGGGTTCCAGCCAAAGTCGCCCTCACCTCGAGGGCTCACTATAGTTCCTTCGTTGATTCCTTGGAACAGCTTAACCTCCTCACCGGGACCAGCACAGTAAGCAAACGTACAAATAGCACGTGCGCCCTTGTCGAATTTGGCCAGCATATCGTAGAGTCCTGTAGTTAGATGGAGAGCTGCGAGATCAACTCTGCTTGGTACTCACCCTCGTTTCCCAGCTTATCTAGAAACCACTTGATGTACGGACCGGGAAGTCCTCCAAGGCCGGTGAACTCTAGAGCCGTGTCCTCAACAAGAACAGGACCTTTAATCTGAGTTAGCGTGGTATACTACCCTCCTCTCAAGTAATACTTACAATGTCAGCAGCAGTTCTCGCCTTGTGAATGGAGATCTCTTCAATGGTTCCTTGGATCTCCTCAAGATCCAACTTCTTGTTGGTGATACGCTCACCTCCAAGAATGTGATTCACCTCGCGGACCTTGCCGGCATTTCCTGAATTAGAGTCTTGCAATTGATCAGTTCATCTATTCGTTGACATACCCGTAACAAACACGACCTTGGCCATGGTAGATTGATGAAGGATCATTCAGTAGTACAGTGACACTTTATAAGCATAGTAAGAGGACATGAGACGAGCCAGTACAACAACCAAAATACAACAAATAACAGGGTCCTTCATACCAACAATTCTTTGATGTTTTAGTTCTATTTCTACTGTATACATTTATTTATTTGTAGCTGTTTTGTATTATTATTGTCATGTAATCCTCATATAATGATGACACTCGTCCACCTACTACCTGAGCTCCCCAGGGCTAGGACGGATAAAAAATTCCCCTGATTTGAAAATTTCAGGTTTCTTCACATTGCAACAATGGCTAAGGAAAAGAAGGAAAAATCGTCCAAGGACGAGGAGGGACCCGACAACTATGAAGCCCGGCTATCGGCTCTTCTGCCGTTTGCCAAGCCCCTGGCTCCTAAGAAACTCAACAAGAAGGTGCTCAAGACTGTCAAGCGCGCATCCAAGGCTAAGCACGTCAAGCGTGGAGTCAAGGAGGTCGTCAAGGCACTTCGCAAAGGTGACAAGGGCCTTGTGATTGTGGCCGGTGACATCAGCCCCGGCGATGTCATCTCGCATATTCCTGTTCTGTGCGAGGACAGCAAAGTTCCCTATGTATTTATTCCCTCGAAGGAGGATCTCGGTTCTGCGGGAGCCACTAAGCGCCCGACTTCGTGTGTCATGATTGTCCCTGGTGGAGGCAAGAAGAAGGACGACTCTTCCAAGACTGACGAGTATCGCGAGGGGTTTGATGAGATTGTCAAGGAGATTCCCCGCATCTAAGCTGAATCTCATACCA
This sequence comes from Sugiyamaella floridensis, assembly GCA_030556845.1. NCBI lineage: Eukaryota > Fungi > Ascomycota > Dipodascomycetes > Dipodascales > Trichomonascaceae > Sugiyamaella > Sugiyamaella floridensis. The sequence continues at coordinate 171,831 of JAKTUT010000017.1, read as the reverse complement.
TCATTCTCATAGACATGTACTTTATTAATGATTACATTGAACTGTTGTAAAGCTTCAGTAGTTCTTCAGTAGTTCTCCAGTACGGTCTTTTTTCATGAGGTTAAGCTTGTGCTTTGGATGGTTATTTGCTTACTGAAGTGACATTTTAGAGCTTATTCTACCAACTTAGCATCAATTGTACAATTTTAGATCTTCGTCTAGACTACAAGGCACCATCTGTTACCTCAGTCTAGCTCAGTCTATACAGTATTTTCAAATGAATACAGAGTGGTACCACTAGTTGGCCGTCTTGGCACGAACCCAGCCTTCAAGTCCACCTTCGACAATGATCTCCTGCATACTTTCACCCAACTCTCCAACTTTTGATCGCAGAATGACCGGTCCAGATGCACCTTCAGTAACCGTGACAGTGGCAGTCTTAACGTCCCACTTTGCAAACAAACCAGTACGAAGTGTCACCTCAGTGGATCCCTTGAACTTCTCCCGCAAAAGATCAATCAGAGCTGGGATCTCAAGCGTCAACAACGCATTGTTGATACTATTTCGGCTGAAAATGTTACCAAATGATCCCGAGATAATGAGCTTGATGTCACGAGCCAGAATGGCCGTCGCAGCCTGCTCTCTCGATGATCCTGTTCCAAAATTGTATCCACTGACAATGATGTCACCTGCCTTGGTCTTGGATCCAAAATCCTTGTCATAATTCTCCATGCACACTTCAGCCATCTTCTCTCGAGGAACATCATCCTGGTAAGTGTACTTTCCAGGATAAATAGCATCCGTGTTGATATTGTCTGCATCACACAACACCAGCTCACCCTCAATCGACTCAGGGAAACCGTCGAGAACGTTTACGCTGGCAGCCTCGGCACCGGCATCAGCAGAAGCCTCTGGCTGTGAGATGGAGCTCTGGATACCATGAGCAGCAGCAGGAGTTTCGCCGTCCATCTCAGCAGGGAAACCAATACGGCCAAGAACAGCCGAAGCAGCAACAACCTCAGGCGATGCAAGGTACGCGAGAGCATCACGCGAGCCCATGCGACCCTTGAAGTTACGGTTCGTGGCCGAGATTCCAACTTCACCGTCCTCTAGAAGACCAGTTCCAAGACCAATGCAAGGACCACAGCCGGCCGGCAGAGGCTTCGCTCCAGCCTCAATCAAGTCGTTCCAAGCTCCAACCTGCTCAGCATCCTTTTGAACAAGGCTCGAGGCAGCAGCAACGTAGAATTCTACACCATCAGCAACCTTGCGGCCCTTGATGACCTTCGCAGCAGCCTCGATATCAGAGAGACGCGAGTTCGTACACGACACGAGGTACGCCTTGTTGATCTTGATTTTCTGAGCAGCAAGCTCCGACAAAGGTGTTGCAACCTTGACCGAGTTGGGACCTGACACATATGGAGACAACGATCCCAGATCAAGCGTTAGGTGCTTGGCAAAAGTAGCATCACTGTCGCTCTTGACAATATTGTTGCGAATACCATCGACAGTCTGGCGACTGACGCGAGGGTGTGGTTGAGGTAGAACCTTCAAACGGGACTCATACCAGTTCAAAAGAACGTCATCAACAGGGAACAGTCCCGACAGAGCACCCCATTCGGTCGTCATATTGGCAATGGTAAGACGCTCATCGACAGAAAGATGCTCGACACCGTCACCAACAAACTCAATAGCATGGTTGAGAACCTCGTCATTGTTGAACACACCGCATAGGGCCACAATGACATCTTTACCAGAAACACCTGGCTGAAGACGGCCCTTGAGCTCTACACGAGCCACAGGCGGAATCTGCCACCATGTCATACCAGTAGCCCAAATAGCAGCAGCATCAGTGCGGACAATTGGTGTACCAAGACATCCTACTCCACCGTAGGTGTTACTGTGCGAGTCAGAGGCAACGGTGAGATTGTATGGAAATGCGTATCCTTCCTCGACCATGATCTGGTGACCAATTCCCCGGCCAGCAGGGTAGAAATCAATGCCATGCTTTTTGCAAAAGTTCTCAATGTTGGTGTACTTCTCCAAGTTCTTCTCCGACTTGTTTTGAACATCGTGATCAAGAGTACAAACAACCTGACGATTATCGTTTATTTTAGATGCTCCAAGGCCCATGAACTTGAGAGCCACAGGCCATGAATTGTCGTGCGACATGCAATGCGAGGGTCGAATCGACACATAGTCACCGCTGCGAACTTCTTTACCAGGAGCAATGCCAACGGCGTACTTCTGGACAATCTTCTCTGTCAAGTTCTGTGCATTTAGTACACGAGCTGTTGAAAACAGTCGTCTACTTCCCAAGCGTTGACTCAACATGGTATACAAGATGGAGAACGTGTGATCGGTCGGATCCGATGGTATGACTCTATATAGTAATCAAGAATCGGTGATTGGTTTGCCTAATCGGGGCATTTTTCAGTGGTTAGGGACTCTGCCATACCAGAAATGTAAGAGCTGGAGACGAGTTATAATATGGCAGGCAATTGAGCGTGTAGGAGTCTGGAAATAAAATTTTATATTATAGATACCTTCATTATTGACTATTAAATACTGGAGCAAAAATTTAACAACATAGGTTTTCATACTGAAGAACTAGGTTAGTTGTTGCATACAAATAATCTGAATATTATACGAAGCGTTCCAGCTACAAGGCTTCATCTGACAAAAACGCAAAAAATAATAACCCCAGTAATATATAAAGTTTTAACCTAGTGAGTGTCGCCATTATGAAAAGTGAATTGGATGACCAATTACCGAGGTTATGTGCAGATAACCTTAAATGGGACTATGCATGCAGATGCATAGGAGTTGCATACAGAAGAGCCATTGAGAATTGTCCAAATTTATATGTAAAAAATTGCCGTAAAATCTAGTAGTCCATATCTTCAGCTAGCTGAATATCTCATGGAGTATAGTGGTTCACCGTGACGGTTGGCAAGCTTTTGGTCCTCAGACAGAGAGTGAACGGTTACTCCATACATGAGCTCACCGACATCACTAGAGACCTCGAGCAGTTTCTTGGGGTTGTCAAAATGTTTGACAGCATCAACTATTGCACGAGCCAGCTTTTCCGGGTTCTTGGATTTGAAAATACCCGAGCCTACAAAAACTCCGTCAGATCCAAGTTGCATGACAAGTGCTGCATCTGCCGGTGAGGCCACACCTCCGCAGCCAAAGTTGACAACAGGAAACTTTCCACCGTCGGCAATGAGCTTCTGAAGAAGCGGAAGAGAAACATTAAGTTCTTTGGCATAAGCTTCAATCTCGACCTTTGACTTCAAAGACAGTGCCTTGTCAATCTGCTGGCGGATCAGCTTAATGTGATAGACAGCCTCGGACACATCGCCAGTACCGGCCTCTCCCTTTGTGCGAAGCATGGCAACTCCTTCATCGATGCGACGGAGGGCTTCACCAAGGTTCTTAGTACCACACACAAATGGAACTGAAAAGTCATTTTTAGTGACGTGGTCGACCTTGTCGGCAGGAGTCAAGACCTCGCTTTCATCAATGCAGGCAATATCCAGGGCTTGAAGAATCTGTGCTTCGGCAGTATGGCCAATGCGACACTTTGCCATGACTGGAATACTGACGGCATCCATGATACTCTTGATCATGTGCGGGTCAGACATGCGACAGACATGGCCTGAGTTTCGCATATCGGCAGGGATGCGTTCAAGAGCCATGACAGCAACAGCACCAGCACGCTCAGCAATTTTGGCCTGCTCAACTGTCACAACGTCCATGATAACACCGCCACGCAGATGGTTTGCCCAGTTTGCACGTGTTTCGAATTGCTTGCTCAAAACCATTGTAGAAGGTCAGAAAATTGATATTGTCAGTGGTAGTGGAGAGCAAAGGAAAGGGAGATACAAGCAAGTATATTTATATAATTGTTGACAGTGACACGGGACTATCGGCTAAACTTGAGACAAGGAATAGACAATTGCGGATCTAGACAGGGGTATTCTCCGGAATTTTATTACAATATACAGGGGACTATACAGGTAGTTGTGTAGGTTTGGTCCCCCCTGATACGGAGACATTACATCATGGATTTACGTTGGGTTCCATGAGTCCCGTGTAGAAACAACCAGTAATTGGTGTTACCCCACCCCCAACAGGCATTCTTATGCGGTCAAAGTCGGGAGGGACCGGGGAAGTGAGTCCATTAGGTTCACACAAGAGCCAATTGAGTGTGGGGAAAGATGGTGATCAGATAGGCAAGGTGCAGCACGGTGGTCCCGAGTAAGCACGGGACCAATGCGTAACAGAGTTTGGCTATTTAACCGGTGCAAACAAATGTCAAGTAGTCAATTGAGTCATATCTGTTGGTTTCCGTTAGTCGTATCCCGATAATATACCGATTACCAAGACCCATGTAGCCATGAGCTTCTTTGGGGGTTACAGCAAAGAAATTCCTGACAAGCGTGCAGATCGGCATGCAGGGTCCATGTCCCTTTGTGCGACGGCGATTATCATCACAGCGTTGAGCATTTTTGTAACGACTTAAACTTCCAATTATCGATTTCAACCTCAATTGACAGGTGTCGCTTCTTAGCTACTTGGTGGAGCTGGACCCACCGTTGTTACCCCGACAGCCGCCCTATAGCGGGAAGCCGCTCCATCGCGAGGCGGCGGTCTCATTCTTAGCCCTTGCCCGACGAGCATTCCCTATATAAGCAACGTCTAATGTAATCTCCTTTGTAGAGACATCCGGGATCCGAGGAAGGTGTATTGTTTGATTTCAGCAGTTGATTTTCCGGCTGTGAGTCACTATCATCAAGAAGATAAAGACTGTGGTGTACTGTGGTATCCAATAGCCTTGTACGTGGACCTCAGCCGCCGCATATCGACTTCTTGTGCTTTGAACAGGAAATTTTCCTCCCTCATTCCAATTTAGACTCTGACCACTCGACCACCCACAACACAAACAACATGTCATCATTACTTCGGGCTCTGTCGTGTGGACTGTGTGTTCCGAAACAGCAACACAAGGAACCAGAAAAGGTCGTTAACGCCGATTCCCGGAGAATGGGAGCTCGGACCCTTGCCGACTATCAGATCCGCGATTCGGACGTTGCGGTGACTCGGTCACCTCCCTCGTCTGTTGTTGCTGACACTCATTCTCCTGAGAACCTCGACTCTACAGTTGCTGTTGCTCGTCCGAGTCATGATGTTGTTAGACCAAAGGCTCATGGTGAGACTACAACTGATGACCACGACATCAAGTCGGCCTACGAAACCGCTTCTCAGGGCCACTCGGACCATGGCGGAGAATGTGAACCTGCTGAGGAAGCAGCACACCTCTCCATCGTCCTTGACGGATCTCTGAGTCCTGGATTCGTTACTGCTGGTCATTGACGGCCTTTGAAACGATGCACTGTTTGCTCTCGTATTTATTCTGCTTGTCCCTAGCATTTTATTATCGGTTCTTTTAACGATCCGTAAAATGAGTTAATTGTAAAGGGTAGATGCCGAATTGCCAAGTATTTAGACACTTATCCAGTTGTTTGAACCTCGACCTATTGGCAGTTAGTCTGGTGGTTTCTGTAAAGCTATTGTCTTTAGGACTGGCAATCACCTGTAAGACTGGCAATCACCTTTTAAGACTGGAACTGCCCTTTACTACCCAGAAACGCCTTTAGGACCTGCAAACTCCTTCAGGGTCCGCTTCAAGACGTGAATGTGTAACATCCAGTAGCATATAATAGCTTTTCCTATACATAATAGCTCTTCTCAGGTAAATATCTTTGATTCGGCTGAATCAAGGCGCTCAGTGTTCTAGATGTGATGCTGCCAGCGGTTGGTGCTGAAGTGTCCTATTACTGGAGCGAAGCTTCGATCTATCAATTAGTTGTTCAAACCACAGCCACCTAACTCACTCATCACGACTTATACCTCAAATCAATGCAATCATTAAACTACCGAGAATAATGTCAACTCTCTTATGAATGCGTGTATGACCAAAGCTTCACGCAAGTTAAGCGTACTGCTGACTCGACATGGCGCGGCAAGGGAATCTGCGCGAGGACCAAATTTATATAAATCGACGCTGATTCATGGTCCAATTCTTTTCTGTATTGATACTTTATCCATGTCACATTACGTGTTTAGTCTTGCCGAAGATCTGGTGCGGACGCTAGAACCATTTAGCTACGATGGTCATATTGAAGCGGCTAGTTTGACTCCTTCAACGGCATCTACGCTTCACGAAGAAGGCGGCAAGATCAAGTGTACTGTGTGTGGAGATCTGGCAGTTTCATCTCGAGACGAGGCTAGAGATCACTACCGACGTGATTACCACAAGTTGAACGTCAAGCGACAAATTCAGAACCTGCCTCCACTGTCTGAAGCTCAGTTTGAAACCGAGATAGGTGAGCTCGATGAAAGCATATCGGGATCCGACGACGCGAGCTCTGACTCCGACTTCGACCTGGCAACAACAGCACTCAACAAGACTCACCTGACAGCGGTAGCTGAGGAAGATGAGGGCCCTGATCCAGCTCTTGCTCACATCACAGGGTCACCATATGTCTTCTACTCGAGCTCGGACACGACTAAAATCGCTGCTGACAAGGTCTTGGCTGTGTACAAAGCGGTCCTTGATCCTGATCTCATAGCTGATCGACCAGTAGATGCTTTAAAGGCACTGCGACCAAAAGGCCACAGCATTGTACTCATGATTGGTGGAGGCCATTTTGCTGGTGCCGTCATTTCTCACGTCCGCTCCAAGAAACACACGACAGGCCCCAATCCTCTTCTTGGCGTCGAAGTCATCACTCACAAATCTTTCCACAGATACACGACACGACGAAAGCAGGGTGGCTCTCAAAGTGCCAGTGATGGAGCAAAGGGAAAGGCCAACTCGGCCGGATCATCTCTGCGTCGACACAATGAATCAGCTCTCGAAAAAGACATTCATGATTTGCTCGAGTCTTGGAGGTCTCACATTGATACTTGTGATTGCATCTACGTTCGTGCAACTGGTCGCTCAAATAGAGGTGTTCTTATGAACTACGCCAAGGCGCCAATCGTTTCAACCGACAAACGCATTCGCGGGCTGCCCTTTACTACAGGTCGTGCTACGTCTACTGAGGTGAAACGAGTCTGGGTCGAGCTCACTCAGGCCACGGTCCTTGATAAGCCTGTTAAGCAGCCGACTCGCTCGCGTGTTCTCAAAGGATCCACACCATCTAGCAGAGAAGCTTCTCCTCATCCGAAGAAACCCATCAAAGAACCTGTATCTCCCATGGAACAGCATTCCACAGAGCTCACTGCCCTCATTCGAAAATCTCGTGCTCCACGACTCATTGCATACATTCGGTCAAATAATTTATCTCCAGATTTCGAGCTTGAGCCCAAGTCTCGTTATGTGATGACTCCAAACCTGTTGTTTTTTGCTTCAAGTCAAAATGCTTCGCATATTGTAACGACGCTACTAACTACTCTTGATGCCAACCCAACTATTGTGAACAAAAATGGTAAAACAGCCATCGAAGTGGCCGCCAACCGTGTTACTTCGGACGCCTTTCTTCTTGCCAGAAAGGCTCTGGGCGAGAAGAAATGGGACTGGGCCAAGGCAAAGGTTGGCGATGCCATGACCAAAGAAGAAATTGAACTTCGCAACAAGCAAGAGCAGGCAGAAGAGGAGAAGGAGCGCCAGCAGGCACTAGCTGATCTCGAAAAGAAGGAGGCCGAACAGAAACTGGACAAGCTCGTTAATCGTACTGGCACGGGCCAGAAGCTTAGCGGAACTGTAACTACGGTCAGCTCGGATTCGGGTCTTCGAGGAATGAGCCAAGAAGCCCGTATGAGGTTTGAACGTGAGCGACGTGCTCGCGCTGCCGAAGCTCGTATGCGTGCTCTCCAGTAATTTTCATTGTAACAATAAATAAGGCAAGTGTGCCCATCTGGGCCACTAGCCATTTGCATTTCCCATGGTGTTTGAAACAGTAGACTTTGTGAACACAAATGAGACTGTAGTCCCGAGATCCGTTATGACTTTGCTGAGAACGTCGTCGCCTAGATCAGATAGGCCCTGCTGAGGATCAATATGCTTTAATGAGAAAAGACCCTTCATCTTATCCTTAAGCTTCATTCTCTCAGGACGATGTACTCCATTTTGCGCGACCCGTTTGGCACTCATCCATCCACCCAGATCACCGAAGTCACTGCCCTTGCTTACTTGCGAGTACTGGTCATCGTCCTCATCAATTGAGCTGACAGAGCTTGATCGAGAGCATGTGGATTCAAGTCGCTCATCTCCTCCACAACAAGAGCATTCCAGAAGATCATGTGTGTTTGACTTAACTCCTTCATGAAGAGTGAAGAGATCCCGCAAATCCGTCAATGTAAACGAGTCCGTGTTGGACTTTGTGCCGCCTGATGCTTCAGACCCATCTTTCATGAACTGATCCGCCAGTCCTTGCTTGCTGACTTGTCGTTGGAACACTTTTTCATCCATAGCACCCGCCAGCAGAAACCGATAGATGTACACGGGCCTTTTCTGCCCGTCCCGGTGGATTCGAGCCATAGCCTGCAGGTCCACGGATGGATTCCAATCGGGGTCAAACAAGACCAATCTAGATGCTCCAACGAGGTTGACGCCTGCGCCTCCACTCTTACTAGACATAAGAAACACAAAAGACTCTCTTTGCGAACTTGTGTTGAAACGCTCAATCAGAGACTGACGCTTGTTTTGTGGAGTCGAGCCATCGAGTCTCACAAAAGACATGTTGTTTGAACGTAAAAGTGACTCGAGTAAATCGAGTGTCTGAGTATAACCAGAAATAACGACCACCTTCTCGTCTGTATTGTTAAGGACCGTTTGCAAAAGCTGCATAAGAACCTTGGTCTTCCCGCTGAGATTAGCAACAGAGAGAAGCTGTCGCACGTTAGCATCTTCGTCAACTAGCAATGGCGAATTGCAAAGCTTCTTCAACAACGTAATAGCTTTCAAATGCTGCGACGAATCTTCACTGCCGAGACAATCTTGTATTTCTTTGGAGTCCAGCAAAGAGCGGTACAGCGAGAGCTGGCGCTCAGTTGGTTGGCAGAATACGACGGTTTCAGCTTTAGGAGGAAGGTACCGATCTAGAGTATCGGCGGACCGGCGAAGAATAAACTGTCCCGTCAATTCAGATAGCTCACTTGACTTTAGCTGACCCCTTTCAACATCTTTAGATGAAGCGCCAAGCTGTCTCGATCGCATGATGGGTATCTCAAAGTCACGCTTGAACGTGGCGTATGATCCAAGTAATCCCGGGTTCAGGAAGTCGATCATGACAAAGAACTCGCCGAGATCATTTTGAATGGGTGTGCCGCTGAGAATGATTCTTCGAGCATTATCCAGTGCCAGTATGGCTTGGGCCGATTTATTAGCAGCACTTTTTAGTCGATGACCCTCGTCACAAACAACCAAGTCAAATGGAGTCGACTTGAGCTCATTGACTATTGTGCGGACACGCTCGTAGCCGACGAGCATAATTTGATAGACTCTGCTCGACGCGAAATCGCGGATGTTAGCATTCGCATCAGCGACAAAAATGCCAATTCGATGAGCACCTAGCCATTTGGTAAACTCCTTTTTCCAGTTGGAAATGAGCGTTACTGGGCAAACGATGAGTGCTCTTTTAACAACAGGCGATTCTCCAGAGAACGGGGTTTGCTTAAGAAGCGTCCACAACAGTGTGATAGTCATTAAAGTCTTTCCAAGTCCCATTTCGTCAGCGAGAAGAGCACCGCGGCCCTTGTAATGCTTCATACCCATGATGCATCTGTAGAGGAACTCGACACCTTCTACTTGGTGAGGTCGCAGTTTCGTGGCCAGTAGAGGATCAATCACAACGTCAATAACTTTGCGGTCGAGGGGTTCAGGAGAAATACGAGGAAGAACAATTGCACCTGGCGCATTAGGATCGTGTAAAGGCTGAGTGTTGATACTAGTCAGCTTGCGACGTCCTCCTGAAGAAGCGAATGTCGGCAAAGATGGGAACACAGAGCTAGTGACAGCAACATCAGACGAAGGTGTCACTGTCGAATCTTTAGAGTTGTTGACACTCATGATTTCAAACTCGTAGTATCCTACACTCACGAGATCACCCACCGAGACCTGACCATTGTGGCGTCCACGACCTATTTGTTTACCCGAATCTCTCTTCAGAATGACTATTCCATCATGGAACTTGGCAACACCATCGCCATCCCACGTCAAGTTCTTCTTTGTCGACTTCTTTCTCCAAACAACAACATACTGACTCGAAACCGATTCATTTGATGGTGCTTTCTCAACTAGAATCCGATTCTGCGATTGCGAAGACGTGATGTTGTCGGGCTGGGTGCTGGGTCCATTCTGTTGGCTAGACGAACTCTCCGCTGATACCTGAGAGCTTTCGGCTCGGCCCTTGATACTAGGAGGCTTGAACGGTTGACTCAATGTCTGGAGAGGATCTGCCACTCGACGTCGTTTGTACATTACGAGGGTAAATCACGAACAAGACACGGAAAGACGCGAAATTTATATATTATCTACGCGGCTGCAGATATAGTGAAGAACTTCAACGAGAAATCTTAATTGAATTCTGGATAAATAAATGCAAGAAGTGAATAAATGAACATGCAAGTTAGGCAGGTGAACCTCCAAGACCAGCAGCAAGTGCAAGGTACCATGTCTGACTGGCACCCCCATCAAGCCACTGGGGCTGGAAGTTGTCCTGAGAAAAGTAGTTGTAGGCACTGACCGGGTCAAAGAGAGCCTGGTTACTGCGCAGAATACCGGCCCAACCACTGTCAAGAGAATCAATAATGGGAGCCAACTTTTCGTTCCATTCCTGCTCAACAAAAGTTGACGAGCGAGTGAGTCCCGAGGCAGGTGTGATAGGGATCATGTGAATACCTTGAATGTACTCCAAGTTGGTACCAAAGTAAGTGGTGTGGTCAATCTTGTTCTCAAAAGTGATACCCGGCACCTTGTTGGCAATGAACTGAGAAGGTTGAACACTGTTATCGTCAAGCATGTAAAAGTAGGTGCCTAGCGAGCGGGCAAGCACCGACAGCATCAGATCTCCACGGGCCTCCATGGCCTTGTCACCAGACACTTTACCCCACAGCTTCATACCGTAGGCAAAGTTAACATCTTCAGAAGAAGACTCCTCATCTTTACCGTCGGCTGTAGAGAACATACCGTGAGCCCAAGAGTGGCCACTGAACCAGTCAAACATGCGGAAAACAGGGAAGAAACTGTCATCTTTGGAAGGGTTTGCTACATCGCGTACAAGAGCATTGACCCAGTCCTTGTTCTCGGCAACCCAGTTACCACCAAAAGCAGCGTCAACGTAACCAATAATGGCTGCAGCGTGCACCATGTATCCGTAATGGAAGTGGTGATCGTTGTAGTAAGGGCTTCCAAAATCGTCAAGAGGACTGCCGCCGTTCTGAGCAGCAGAAGAAGTAATACCTTTCAGGAGAGTGTCATAGATGAGAGGCGTGGGCTGGGTGTTGGAAGTGAACAGCTCGAACGCCTGCTGAAGGCTGGCAAGACCAGTCTTGGCCAGGTCATCGTTCTTCAAAATGTCCTTGATAACGAGCAAAATATAGGCAAACTTGTCAAAACCCTTTCCAGACGTGTAGGTGGAGATGGTAACAGTCTGACCCGAGATGTTCTGAGACATCTCCGAGTTGGCAACGGTAGCCATGAGCTGCAGAGCCTCAGCACTGAAGCTAGGACCGCTGAAGCTACTGTCGGCGGACCAAGGCAGCATCTGCATGCCGGTGTGGAGGACTTCGTTCATAACAAGCTTGTTGGTGAGATAACCAGTCATAAGACCCTTGACGTTCGAATCAATAGTGAAAGGGGTCTTAGCAGAATCCATGGAACTGTCAAAAGACGTAACCTGGTGTGGAAGAGTCCAGATCCATGTGGTTCCACCAGATGACTGACCTTGAGTCTCGTAGGTGATGGTGTAGGTACCGACATCATTGTTAACGGCAGCATCTACTGAAGCACCAGTGGGGTACATTCCAGCGGCCTTGTCAAAGCTGCTGTCAGCACCATCGGGAACAACTCCCACCTGGATAACAACACCGCTGACGCTGTTCTTTGCAACAATGTTGAAGTCACTGTTAACAGTGAGATCCAGAGACTGACCAGAAGGAACAGTAGCGTACAGGTTCCAGGTGACGCCGTTGAACAGCTTGATAATGTACTTTTCCATGTTGGACATGGGTGCAGGGGCCTTGGAGACAGACTGGAAACCGAGCTGAGAAAATAGGACAGGAGTGAGACCGTCGTAGATGGCAGTTACAAAACCCATACCAAGAGCCATGGGCACATTGATGGAACCTCCCGCAGCGCTGAGCTCAGCATTGACCGAGAAGGTGTCAGTCTCAGAAACTGACAGAGCCATGTTGTCAGGCGTGAACTCGCTGGCAGAGAAAACCACGGACATGAGACCAATGGGGTTAATGTAATATTCGACAGGGTTTGCAGAAGCATCTGGACCAAAGGCGCGCTGTGAGAAGTTGACATGTGAGACGGCCATTCCAAAGTAGTTGGTATCGTTTGACCACCAGACGGAATAAGGCTGCGCGTACACAGGGAACTTCTGAGTGTCCAAGTACATGTTGGCGTAGAACTTGTTTGTGTGGATGGGGTTTCCATTGTTGTTGAGACCAGAAGGCAGAGAAATGTCCAGATCCTCACGTGCAAACACAGAAGGAGGAGCATTTGTGTCAATGGCACCGAAGATGTCACCATTTGCATAGTAGTTGCCAGCAGCAGGTGAAGCGGCAGCAGGAGAAGCAGCAGGAGTAGTAGCAACAACAGAAGATGAAGAAGCGACTAGGAAGTCGGGAGAAACAGCGGATGAGGCACCAGCAGCAGGTGATGAAGCAGATACAACCAGGGAAGTAGGCAGAGCCGAGGAGGCCGCTACGGGAGAGGACGAAGCAGCACTAGGAACGACATTGGGCAGAGAGGGCGAACCAATGGTAATACCTGTCGTATAAGTGCTTGGGTTGATCTGGTTGGTGAGCTGTGTTGTAGCGTAGCTTGACTGTTGAGTCACAGGAGCAGCGGTGATGGTCGAGATGCTGGTGATGACTGTCGGCGACACATCAACGACTGGCGAGGTCTTTGCAACAAAGATTGTTGTTACGTCAGAAATGGTGAGGTCTTCAGTGACCTGAGCTGGTTTTCCTGCGGTGATGGTGACAAAGTGCGGAGCAGCAGTGACAACTTCATTGACGGTGTGGATGATGACGGCTCCTTGAGCCAACTGCAGCGCAGCAGCCAGAGACAGCAGCCAGTTGACCATTGTGAATTCAAAAAGTGAGAGTGTGTACAATCAACCAAAAAAAAAGCGACAATAAAGTAAAGGTGTTAAAAAGCGAACGAGAGCAGGTCTGTGAAAAAGAATGTGTTAAGCGAGAGAAGAGACCCTTGATGAGGTTCGAGATGTGAAACACAGACTCGTTTCAGACAACTAGCACTTGTTTTAAAATAGGATAATTGCAAGTGACACACAAGACACGATATTGATGAACAGAGCAAAACAAGTAGCAGCGTGGGTCCATTTTTATATTATCAGCAAAACCTCCTCGGCAGTGGCGCATGTGAGTGAAGAGTTAGGTTGATGGCTGGACTCCAAGAAGCTCCCGCCCTGTAACACGAGTGCGCAGTATGCAGTGAGGACCGCAAACAGTGGCGATCTACGTCCCGCCATCCCACTAGTGTCACCGTTTTAATTTGCGTCCGACGCATTGGCTGATGGCGCATTGCTGGCGCTTCTGTTTACGTGTAGCACAGACCAACCACCGCGGCGAGTTGGCGAAGTGGTCAATGCGCAGGGCAGGTGCATTCTACCGCATTGGGCAAGATCTACAAGGTAGACTGCCTAAGCGAGCCATAAGAAAACCGAAATGGCGGGACAGATCAGGGCCAGGGGTTTTTTTGGCTATTACGAGCGTCTGTGCGGATTTGGTAGAACGAGGGGAAAATCTCATGGTCAGCCACCTTATGACTATCGAATCTACATATACGATCTCATCATGTTGACTAGCCACTGGATCGGAATGTCACTCCAGTTTTGGTGCCTGAACCTCGCATACCCCCCCTCAAGTCGCCCTTACCCACTTGGTGTACTCTCGACTGATTCTTAACTCTATCTGACAGTTTTTTAAGACAATGTCCAAAACTCAAAAACTTTAATAAATTATCTCCATCTAGGTGTTTTTTTCCTTCGACTGCCATGGCTACTGTTCATTCTGAGTGATGAAATCGCCAACCGTCTGTAACAGTCGTTCCAATTGCCCAGCATCGGCCAGTTCAGCCCCTTCCTGATCGTCAGATGCACCAACTCCAGCATCGCTGGGTTCAGCACGCTGATCCGACTCGGGGACATCGCCTGCTGAATTACCGGTAGAATCAGTTGTATCTGGTGCGGGGTTAGTCTGCTGCTCTACTCCAGATTCCACGTGCGATACTGCTCCACTCGCATCGTTGACCCGATCTAGCGATGTTTCGACAAATGAGGAACCTGATGACGTAGTAACCAGTGTGCTAGCTTGCTCCGAACCAGCACCAGCAGAAGCAGCACCAGCAGTAGCGACAGTAGGCTGGGGACTGCCACGACTGCTCTCATTAGGGGTAACCTGCAAAGTAACGGCTTGATTAGATGTGTTCTGCGGAGCTGTAGAACCAGTACTAACGGATTCAGTGACTGTAGGTTGTGAAGTTGCAGCTCGTACACCACCCTCAGATCCCTGTACGACGGCTTTAGAAGCTTTATCAGGCTTCTTGGTCCGAGATTCAATGTTTCCTGTCACCTTTTGAAATACCGCCGGCATAGGAAGACCACTTTTGAAAAAGAACATCTTCATGTTTCGAGCCTTATCCTTGAGTTGGACTTGGTTACGATCTTTAAGAACCTCGGAAATAGACCCACCCGGCCCATACAGCTCCAGAATTTGACTCCAGTACGGGCCCTGAACCTTATCAAGTCCTGCAATCAAAGCCTCCTCTTCCTCTTTGCTCCAGTGCCGCCGTGTGTAAAACGTACCACCAGGCTTGGTCACATACGAAGTTCCCGAGTCAAGACGCATATCGCTAGCACCATTTTGTCTCGAAATAAGCTGCCGCGCAGATCGATATGCATCCAGAGCGTCTTCGGCGTATACAACACTGCTATTAGGACCACTTCCCTCTGTCCCAACACTCGCAACGGGGTGGGATGGCTTCTCTGATTCGTGGCTTGGTCGTGGAGAGGTTTCGGTGGGTTCAGCAAAAGTTACTGTAGGCGTTGGTTGGAAGACTGGAGCTGCTGACTCAGGAGATGCTTGGCCCAGTGATTTGTGGTTCTTTGTCACATACTCGGTGACATCTTTTAGAAATGACAACCATTCATACTTGCTAGCAAGAACATCAGCAGATGTTTCTTCCAGCAATCGCTCTTTCCGCCTCTGGCAGCGAGAAATAAAGTCTCTTTCACCAGGCCCAAGAGAAGAGTTCTCGCCTCTCCATACCATCAGCTGTTCTTCAGCATTATCTGGAAATAGCTCAGCCATGAGATCAATATTTGACTTTTGCTTCGTACGCAGCGCCGAAATATAGGCCTGAGTCTTGAGGTCCAGGTATAAGCCAGACTGAGCTTTTAAGATGCGACTTCCTTCAGGAACAAACACCGATAGAAATGAGTTGTTAAGATGGTAGAAGCCGACTGGCACGCAGCCAAATACTGCCAGAAGAAACGCCGTCATGTTGATTCGTTGAACCATCTGTCTAGATTGCCGTGTATCATCCAAACCTGATATATCCACAGATAAAAAGGGGTCTTTTGTGAAAACAAGCTTTGTTTTTTCGAATAGCGGCACTAGAGCCTGGAAGGCTTGGCCGAGATCACTGTCTGAATCCGTGACAACACTCAGTGTATCATGGTACGACGAATTACTCAAAAGATCGAGAATCTGTGATGCAAAGTTATCGAGTGCCAAAAGACTTTTGCTTCGTATACGAGCTACGCCAGTTATAGGCTGCAATGGGACTGTAACGGTTGGAGGACGTGTCAATGATTCCCACTGTGCGTCCCCCTCAGCCTGTCCATTGGCATCGCTATTTGCAGGTCTTGAATATTCATCTTGTTGTGGTTGCAAATTGTTGGTTGGTTCTTCTGGACGTTCAATAATATCGTTGTCAATCTGACCATTTTGGCCTTCGTTTGTCCCTTGGTGAAGGAGATCGTCACCATCTACATGGCTCCTTTTGGGATCAGGATCCAAAGAACCATCCGACTCCAACGGTCTCTTTTCCCCAGTAGTTGTAGTTTCTGTGAATGATACGTCTGAGAACGATTGAGTGTTCTTCTGGATGATATCGATTAACTCTTGCTCTGATAATGGGATATCATGCTGAGAGTCCCGCTGGTCTGTCTGAGATGCAAATTCCATGGCTCCATGACATTAAGGAGCACCCGCCGATTCCCCAAGTATAAATAAAGACTACTAGAATGGTGGACTAGCAAGTTACCAGTGTCAGACAACTTGTAGTTTTGTATAGAACTCTCTTTCGTTCTTGATCTGAGCAGGCAGCTTTTCGGTACAGAAAACAAAATGGCGGGCTCACGTGACGATATCGGTTACCCGGGCTTCATCGTTGTTCCAGGAGATTCGGAGACACAGTGGATTTATCTGATAGACTCAATGGGGCAGTAACTATAATCTTCGAAGTTATGAGATGTAGAAAGATCCTCGAAAGTACTGTCTTCATTGAGATTGTCACGTGTTTTTATCATGGGCGCTTAATTGTTAAATACCTAGTAGTCATTGGGCTCAGATAAGATTGAGAGACGGTATTCTATATATACTTAAATATTTATATTGATAAATCATATATGGAAAGGGCTCAAGATGAATAGTACAGGTTGTGACAGCAGAAATAGTAGGTCAATAACCTCATCTATAAAGGTATTGCCATAGGGAAGCTCAACAAGAATGATGGGCAGTAGTCATTCTGACAAATACTCACAACAAGACTCATAGTCATTCCGATTAGGGCAACAGGCATGCCGATCTCATGCGGGGGTCCAATCAGCAATCATGTAAAGAAACAGTTGTGCCCAGACTGTGTATCATCACGACAAACCCAGTCATGAAAGTGTTATTATATGGTAGACGTTGTATTATTGGGTCCAGAGCTTCTCTGGCGCACTCCGCGTTCATTCGTAGCGTTTCAACGGGATCTTCGCAGCTTGACTCCGATCGCTTCTGGAACGTCCGCACAGACTGGACAAGAAATGAGATTGCCGAAATCTACAACTCTCCTCTAATGGAACTCGTTTATACAGCAGCTACTATTCATCGCAAGTTTCATGACCCCTCCGAAGTCCAACTGTGCACTCTCATGAACATCAAGTCTGGAGGTTGTACTGAAGATTGCAAATACTGTGCTCAAAGCAGCCGGTACACAACTGGTGTCAAGGCCGAGAAACTGGTTACACTGGAGCAAGTCGTTGAAGAGGCAAAGCTTGCAAAGGAAAATGGCTCCACGAGATTCTGCATGGGTGCTGCTTGGCGAGACATGAATGGTCGCAAGAGCGGACTGAAGAAAATCGCGGCTATGGTCAAGGAGGTCAATGACCTTGGACTCGAGAGTTGCGTGACCCTTGGAATGGTCAATGATGTTCAGATGAAGGAGCTGAGGGATGCGGGTCTTACAGCGTATAATCACAATGTCGACACCTCACGGGAATTCTACCCCGAAGTTATCAGCACACGAAGCTATGATGATAGATTGCAAACAATCAAGAATGTTCGCGAGTCTGGGGTAAGTGTATGCTCTGGTGGCATTCTTGGACTTGGTGAGACGTCTGAAGATCATATTGGATTTCTTCACACTTTGTCAACGATGCCAAAGCATCCGGAATCAGTGCCTGTCAACAAACTGGTTCCTATCAAGGGTACTCCTCTAGGTGACAAGCAAGCTGCTGAAATTCAGCTTCCTCATCATTCAGTACTTCGAACCATTGCCACTGCTAGGCTTATTATGCCTGCATCAATTGTCCGTCTTGCTGCTGGTCGCTACACTATGAAAGAACAGGAGCAGATGATGTGCTTCATGGCTGGTGCCAATGCCATTTTCACTGGAAAGAAAATGCTCACGACCATGTGCAACGACTGGAGCGATGACAAGAGAATGCTCAGTGAATGGGGAATGAAGCCCATGAAGAGTTTTGAACGAAAGTTGAAATCCCCAGAGTCGCCTGTTACTGCTCCTCCCTTCACTCCAGAGACCACTACATCAAACCTTAGAATGTGAAACTTTTCCTAACGGAGATAGAATAAATAATAGATTGCAGAGATGTCACCAATAAACAGCATTGCAACGCGGTTAATAAAGTCTCTCCTCAAGAGTTGGATACAGGTCCATGGCTGGTGCGATAACTTCGACAAGTGGAGCGTCGAGCGACTCGCTAGTTGCATTCAATCGCGGTCGGAAAGCGGACTTGAGGCCAAATTTGTAGGCAAACGACACAACCATCTGCCAAATACTACCTTGACGCTTATCAAAGTTGGAACCCTGGAGTAACAGACTGATGATTTTAACTGCCAGTCTGATGTCGGCTGCGCACTCCTGAACATATTGGGGCGCACGAACGAGGGAAATATACAGGACTTCAAGCGCAGCAACCAGGAAATGATTATACTGGATTTCACACTCAGTATAGAAGTCGAAATGGAAGTACAGTCGTGCAAGCTCACGAATACACTCGCAAGCCGTTAGAATAGCTGGTTGCCGATAAGTCTCTGATTCGCAAGCCTGATAGATTCTCAGCAACACCAAGTTCGACTTGAGATAGACGATCCATTTAACTTTGCGAGTCGTATGCGGACCCTCAAAGTCCTGCGATGTTGAAAATAGCCGAAGCTCTGGGGGTAGTGAAGATTTCCACCGTTCAAGAAGCGACACGAGGTAATCGATTTTCTCTCGGTTGACAGATTTCTTGGATTTGTTGAGGGTTTCCAATAACTGGCCAGATAGCTGGGTGTAGTGGATCATGTAGTCTAGGTGCAGCATTCGTACTGGATCTTCAGATTCCCGCGACGCACCGTGGGTATCAAGGACGGCAGCGTCTATCTCCTCATCACGAAGCGTGAAAGGTTTCTTCACGTAGATGGACAGGCGACGGTCCATGATGTAGAGACACCAGAAAACCATGCGAGAGTGGTCCCGTAGAGACGGCGGCACTATTTGGTCAACTTCACGCTGCTTGTGTAGTCCCATCTCCAGAGCCAGCGTCGAGCAAATACCAATTGAACGATAGGCAATAGTGCCCATATCACTGTGAAACTGGAATTGGTGAATAAGCAGACCGTGCACAAGCAGCGACAAAGATGCTTTGCCGGTGATGATGCGACGCTCCACTTTGGCAAGGACATCATTGTATAATCGCTTGCACACAGTCGAATTGAATCCCGACAACCTTGCTCCAATAGCGATCATGAGCTGGGCATTGAGTAAATCGCTGTGTTGCTCAGCAGACAGCTTCCCGCCTGTCGCATAGTGTCTATAAATGGAGTCAAAGGTAGTAGCCAGTTCGTAGACAGAGAACATTGGGTACAAGCAGTTGATCTCGCTGTCATACTTGTCAATCATACGACGGGCATCAAAATAGGAGATGCCATGGAGATATGTTTGCTCAAAATGTGCAGCCAGCTTTGTGACTGGAAGGTCATCTGCATTGAACGAGGTAATGAGTGACTCAAACACAGGCGTGAAGTCTGATTTGTCGCCAAATGCCGTAGCCGACGCGGTGAATGTGCTATCGAACTTCCATGAGGTGTCTGCATTGACATCACCAAAGTCAAAGTCGTCGGTGAGAACCTGTGCTGGTGACGCAGACACTTCCGAGGATAACGAATCTGGTAGCAGCGAGTCAATGTAATGCAGTGATTCGGTGTGGGGTAGCGACGAGACATAGGCGTGCGGTGTATCGGCAACTTCAGGGGGCGAGACGCGTGGAGATGGGGCTTCTGGCGGCATCAAAACCATGTCTGAGGACGAGACACTCGAGTTGATTCCAGCGATTTCAGGTACTTGCGAAGTTGGAACTTGGGGTTTTAGTCGCTTCCTCGTGGATGACATGGGATACACGCAGTCGCGCTGTAGATGCCCACAGCGCACACATGGCTGTTGTCCATTGCACTGGAGTTAGATACAGAACGTCAGACGGCTGTTGGAGAACCCCTGTTACACACCTTGATCTTACGCCGTTTACACTCGAAACTTTCAGTTAGACCACCGTCTTACTAATCTCGTAACACACGCACCAACTTACCAGGCACAGCGCACGTATTGACTCCTCTTTCGGTGCCGGAGTTCGCTATCAGCAGCCATAGCGTAGGTTTGTTTTTCTCAGCGACACATAAAGTACAGATGTTGGTAGACAACCGGTATGTTAAGTGTGTAAGTAACGGCAAATGCCCTGGACGGCTTTGGGTCCACGGCAACCTGCAGGTTATATGCAGTCAAGGCATCTGGGGTTGATGATTGGTGTCATTAGGACGACATCTTTTGCTAGACAATAGGAGCACGAGTAGAACATGAACAATTGCCTGTTACTTGACTGGGTTTACATATGACATGGAATTAGACGTTAGTAGCATTGTTATAAGCAGAAACCTCGTATACATAGCGAAACCTTATTTTGACTCGGCACACGGCAAGATGGTTCCGATGAGAGGTCCAAACCCCACCATATGGTTGACAGGGCCTGCAACACCGTGAAAGGTAACGGTATCATGATCCTCGAGAAATGTACGAGGTGTACTACCAATTAGAATGGGTTGTGTGCCGCCATGCGTCATTTCAAGCAGCGAACCCAATGAGTTGGTAGACGAGCCTGAAATAGTACCAGATCCAAGCAGATCTCCGGGTTGTAGGTTACAACCAGTGACGGTATGATGTGCTATCATCTGTGGAAACGAGTATTGCATGTTTTTAGTTGATCCACGACTCACTATGCCGAAGTCGCCATTAGCAGCTGAGTTAGTTTCCAGGTCTGTTTCTGATAACAGCGCAATTGCAACTCACTTTTGATTTCAACCTGTAGATTGATATCAAATACTGATGCCTCTTTTTTCTCATTTAGATAGGGTAAAATAGGACCCAAGTGTTGTGGTCGAGGAAGCGGTTCTGTGCGAAAAGGCTCCAGGGCATCGGCGAGCACGATCCATGGCGAAACAAGTGTACCAAAGTTCTTGCCTGTGAAGGGACCAAGAGGTACGTATTCCCAGCTCTGGACATCCCTCGCTTAGTTAGTACTGTAAAGTGATAAGTCAGTCAATTGAGATGAATGAGTGAATGGGAATCCGAGGAACGGGTGACTGTCTCTACGACAATCATAGTCAATGGAGTCAATCAGCTCAAACCAATGGACTCAATAACGAACTCAACAGATGGAAATAAACTCACCACTCCAATCATTCATCAAGACGTAACCAAATATGTAGTCCTCAGCATCGTCGACCTTGATGCGGGAACCCAGGTCATTAGGCTTCGTAATGAATGCCGCCAGTTCGAGCTCAAAGTCAAACTTGGCTGTTGGCACAAACTCGGGGATCTTGGGATCAGCTTTGGGGTCTGTGAGGACTTGACCCATGGGTCGCTTAATAGGAGTTCCAGACACAACGACGGAACTTGCTCGTCCATGATACCCCACAGGAAGATGATGGTAGTTGGGTTGTAGAGCATTAGCAGCTCCGCGGAACAGCACACCGCAGTTGAAGGCATGGTTGACGCCAACATAAAAGTCAGTATAATCTCCAATTGCCATTGGAAGCAGATTTGTAACGGTTGATGCTGGCTTTATAACTGTGGATCTGGCCTCGCTGTTCTCGAGAATGTCAGCGTAAGGTCCTCCAGCGGTAAGCACTTGCCGCAAGTATTTGCGTATGGCCGCGTGAGTTGGTCTTCCAAGTGCTGCAAATGCATTGAGTGTTGTGTGGCTCACGAAGACGGCCGGATCAAAGGGTGTATCAAGCCTTGACCATCCCCCGCATTTGGTGAACTCGACAAGATCCACCACATACGATCCAATAGCCACGGCAGCATGAGCTTGGCCGTGGCTCGACACAATGCCAAATGGCAGATTATCAAGCGAGAACGGTGAATCTGGTGCCACGTCTAACCACGACATAATAAAGAGACAAGGTGGTGTACCAAAAACACTAAGTACGAAATCACATCAGGAATTATCTGGCTGCACCCGGACCGCCGATACCCGGGATATGCACCCCATACCCCCTGCGTCACAACCGGACCGGCAGCTTCATCATTCGTCAATGCGGGGTTAGACAAGCTCCTTACCATTTAACCAGGATACGAGGACGGATTGACGTGGGTTTTAGTGAGTTTAGACAACTCCATTACTTGAATATAGCACTCTGCCAGACTTGTACTACTCTACTAGCTTTTACGAGCACAGCAACACGACTTTAAAATGCCAATTTCTCTCAAAGGAAAAGTGGCTCTTGTGACAGGGGCCAGCGCAGGACTGGGCGCGTGTATAGCCGAACAACTGGCCGCAGAGGGCTGTGATGTGGTTGTCAACTATGCTCGGTCTGAAGACAAGGCTTCTGCGCTTGTGGCGCGCCTTCAATCGGTGCATGGCGTACATGCCATCAAGCTACAGGGCGATCTGTCCAAGGTGAGCGTTACCGAGGAACTTGTTGCTGAGACGGTGAAGCAGTTGGGGAGACTCGACATTGTCGTTTCCAATGTTGGATGGACACGATTCGTTGACTTTTCTGACATTGATTCGGTGACAGAGGACGATTTTGACCAGTGTATGGCAGTAAATGTCAAGGCACACTTTTTCCTATTCCGAGCTGCCAAACCGCACTTTGAGCGCAATGCTGACGGTGGCTCGTTTCTTATCAGTGCGTCTGTAGCAGGTCTCAAGCCTGCTGGCTCCAGTATTCCTTACAGTACTTCTAAAGCAGCACTTGTCCATCTGACGAAATGTCTTGCCAGAGTTCACGGGCCAAAGGCTCGCATTAATGCTGTTTGTCCAGGATTGCTGCTGACAGAGTGGGGACTCAAGTTCGGTCCCGAAGCCATTGCCAAGATTGAGGCCTCTCTGCCACTGCAAAAGACGTGTTCCGTCGAGGATACGGCCGCAGCATTTGTAGCTCTAGCCAAGAGCACTTCTCAGACGGGATGTATTGTGACTGTTGATGGTGGTGGTTCTCTTAACTAGAGGAACATGTGTACTGTCATGTTATTTGGGCCATATCAGCTGCAAATGGGGTCCTCTCTGTATTAACGATTTTACAACTCGTATAATCCAGTTTAACTTGGTTCTGGATTACTGCTCTTACTGTATCCCCCTACCTTTGTAAAGCAATGACACTATTGAAACTCTACTAGATACAATATGACATTCCTCTTTGTCTCTTGATTACATTCAATTATATCATTACGCTCAATTATATCTACTTCCGCTCAAAACACCCCCAATTACTACGAGAACCTCGCTAACAAAGTTTGTCGGTCATTTTATGGCTAATATTTGGGAAGCGATCGGCGCGGTTGTCGACGGTTTAAGGAGCCGCGTTCTCCAGCTACAAATACCCCGGACTTTGCCAGGCTGCTAGTGAAACTAACACAAAGGACTCCAATTATAATGGTAGCTAGCAAATTTTCAACTGTGGATCCCTACCGGTACCAGACGGGGTTCAATTCGTATCACGAGTGAGTGCTTAGTGCCTTAGATCAGAGGTCCACGAGTTAACGAAAGATCAGAGGTGCTGAAAGGAGCTCTACCTGTAGGTCAGAACAGTCCTCAGAAGGTCGAATATGGCCTATATGCTGAGAAGTTATCAGGAACTGCGTTTACGGCACCTCGAAGCGAGAACAAGCAGTCGTAAGTATGCGTTGGAGAGCCCAAAGTTATATTTTTTGGCTTAATATACAATCCTGCTACCAACTACTCGACTAACGTCAAAGATGGCTCTACCGAATCCTA
Source organism: Sugiyamaella floridensis (assembly GCA_030556845.1). Taxonomy (NCBI): domain Eukaryota; kingdom Fungi; phylum Ascomycota; class Dipodascomycetes; order Dipodascales; family Trichomonascaceae; genus Sugiyamaella; species Sugiyamaella floridensis. The sequence continues at coordinate 147,817 of JAKTUT010000017.1, read as the reverse complement.
CCTTCAGCTGCACACCCGCCCATGAAGCCATTGAAGGCTACGTGGGCCGAATCCACAGGTCCTCATGAACCGGCTGGTGGCAGTCTCAAGTACTTGCCGACCCAGATGCGCTGGGACCCGTTTGACATTGTGTCTTCGGAAACTTTTGTGTCTGGCTTAAGACTTGTCGGAGGCTCGGGTGATCCACGACTCAAGCATGGACTGGCTATCTACGTATATGGAGCAGCCAAATCCATGGACCATGAGGTCTTTTACTCAGCCGATGGCGATTTCCTGATTGTGCCTCAACAGGGAGATATGGATATTACAACCGAGCTTGGTAAGCTGTACGTTCGTCCGCAGGAGATTGCAGTCATTCCGCGTGGAGTTCGGTTCTCGGTCAAGGTGGATGGTCCTATTCGTGGTTACATTCTGGAGCTATTTTCGGGCCATTTTGATCTGCCTGAGCTCGGACCCATTGGATCCAACGGGTTGGCCAATGCGCGAGATTTCGAGGCACCTGTTGCTTGGTACGAAGATGTGCAGGAGGAGTACACCATCAAGTGCAAGTTTGGCGGAAATCTGTTTGAGACGTCTGTAGACCACTCTCCATTTGATGTTGTTGCATGGCATGGATTGTATTATCCATACAAGTATGATCTCGGCAAGTTCAACACTATTGGATCTGTGTCATTTGACCACCCAGATCCTAGCATCTTCACAGTGTTAACAGCACAGAGTGATCATGCCGGCACTGCTATTGCAGACTTTGTCATTTTCCCCCCTCGCTGGCTCGTCCAAGAGCACACGTTCCGTCCACCATATTATCATCGTAATGTCATGTCCGAATTCATGGGACTCATTAACGGCGACTATGATGGTAAGGAGGGTGGAGGTTTTGTTCCTGGTGGAGCGTCACTACACAATGTCATGTCTGCTCATGGACCCGACTCTGTGACATTTGAAAAGGCGTCCAATGTACCTCTAGCACCGCAAATGGTCGGCGCCAACTCCATTGCATTTATGTTTGAGAGTACGTTGATGATAGGACTCAGTGATTGGGCCATTACCGAGTGTCATAAGGTGCAGAAATCTTATAATGCAGACACCTGGCAGCCCATGAAGAGACATTTTCAGGCGCCGCCTAGCCAGTAAGTAGGTTAGGCTTTACCTGGCGTTACCTGGCTTTACCTGGCTTTACTGGGGCTTTACTGGGGCTTTACATGGCTTTACATGGGCTTTACTCGGGCTTTACATGATGGGTCCTAAAAGTTTGGAAGTAACCAGAGATGAAGAGACGATGAGAGACGAGAAGCGTTTACAGAGTATGACATATTGAATCAACACTATGGAATATGAAGTATGCCTATAAATTACTGATAAACTCCAATGTGGAACACAATCTGCCATAGTACTTAACTGGGCTGTTACAGCACTTTTCTACAGCTATAACGCTTGACGCAGCTATACACTTGACTACCAGCTATACACTTGACTGCAGCTAATGTTCTAACATTAACTGCCAGTTATAGCACTTGACTCCAGCTACTACACTTGAATGGACCTCCCATTACTCTATGCCACTTGGCCGTAACGTGGCCTTACTTTGGTTGCATGGAGCTTTTTTGTTGCGATTTTGAGCACTCTTACCAGGATTGACTGTCGACATTCAAGTCCTCGGACATGGTTAGTTTGGCTTTACTAATACGGAAAGTGCATATTAACCAGTTTTTCTTGGCGGCCGCCGTTGGCTTCCATTGGCCTGGGCTCTGTTTCCGGCTACCCCCGCAGTTGTATTAACTTGTTGCCGGGCTAGTTTGGGTGTCCCTTGCATGCTTTAAACCCAGCTGAAGGGGAGCTCCACGTCCAACGTGACGTCAACAACGCATGGTTGCAGGAGAGGTGGCAGTTTGGAGGGTAGTTAGGGGGAAGTAGTTAGGGGGGAGTAGTTTGGAGATAGTTTACGGGGTAGTTTGCGAAGTAGCTTTGGTTAGTTTGAGGGGTAGATAACTTGAGGGGTATGGCCTCGACTTACCCCGTTGAGTATATCCATGCCCCTTACTGAAAGTACCCACCAACAACCCCCGCACACGTCGTTTGCTTCTGTTGGAGCGCCCAAAACGGAAGGTAGCGATGCACTCGTTTGTTTTTGCTGTCACCTTCTCGATGTGGGGTATGCATGAACCCTGCCGAGGCCCAGTCAAACGATATGTTGGAGCGGGGGTCATCGAGGCGTATGACCCTGAAGCGAATCCAAGTAACTGATCCTTTAACATCAATTTATTTCTACACGACAGGCAATAGTTGCAGGTGGTGGGGGGAGAATGTGCAGGGGTATGTCTTAGAAAGATTTGTTCGTGATGAAGACTTCCATTTGACTCGTAACTTGACTACGGCGCTCGTACCACTACTTCACCCCCCCCCTCACTCTCTGCATCTTTTCGCTACTTTAGGTTTCTCGCTTCAGTCAATACTACAAATGGCAAAATTGCTGTCCACTGTTGGACGCACTGTGCTTGTGCAAGTTGCACCCCACCACCCTTAGTCAATGGGCCCCTGCTCCATGTCTAAAGCCGAGGCGGCAGCGATCTAGGGGCGCCTTGCAGTTACCCCTCACTCTCGATCTCTACCCGTATATGCACAATCACACATATATAGAAGGCCCATCCCGTCGATCGTGACATCTCCGTCTGCCTCTCTGCTGTCTCTGCACACACTATTTAAAAAAAACCCCTATACTATGCGCTTCTCATCTCTCTTCACCATTGCTGCTGTTGCTACCGCCGTTGTAGCTGCTCCGGCCCCTGTCCCGGCTGCTGCCGCTGCTGCTTCCGCTGCTACCACCACCAACGCTTGCCTAAATAAGGTCATTACTGACCTGACCAAGGTCCAGTCGGATCTCACGACTCTGTCCAAGAACGTTGTCAACTTTCAGAAGGGTCTACTTGACATTGGACCGCTGCTCAACATTCAGATCGAGGCCTCTGGACTCGGCAGTGACATCCAGACCACCACCAAGCAGATTAACTCATGTGCTGTCTTCAACGAGGGCGACTCGTTGGCACTGGCTGGTGTCGTGCTCAACCTTGTTCCTGATATTCAGTCAACCCTCAATGATATCGTTGCTAAGAAGAGTGACTTTGATCACTCCATTCTTGACTTTGTGTCGGTGAGTTGGCTCGTGGCCGCCGATATCTCACAGCTGCACACTGACACCACTGCTCTGGGCCAGGCTCTGACAGCCAAGTTCGACCCCATTCTCAGCCAAACTGTCACCGGGGTTCTTACCCAGATTGATGGCTGGTTCACAACGGCTTCTAATGCCTATGCTAACTCGGGTTTGTTTGCTTAAATTGCCAACCTTTTTCAAGCAAAATTCCCTCCTGTTATTTCTATGTAGTCTAGTTTCTCTTCTTTGTCTTCCAGTTGTATACCGTCTGTTTAGCCTCGGAGAATTGCGCTTCTTCGTTCATTAAATGTATTTGCACACAATGTTGCGTCAATATAAGCTTGTGACAGAACTAGTTTGATTGATTGTACTTCAAAGATGTACCTTGTTATTCCATCCGCCTTCTGTACACTCTATTTCAATGTTGAAGGAGGAACATAATAATGATAGTCGCCAATATCAATGTCTAGAAGCTTAACGAGAATGTCATCCGACACAGGCTCCCATAGTGTCATAATCTTTTCAACAACGCTGCCGAGCCCTTTAGTCTCTGGTTCCTCATTACTTGGCTCATTTATACTTGTATACTTGCGGATAGGAACGCCTAGTAGCAGAGGCTTACGGTCAGCGTCATCAAAATACACGGCAGCCTGGTATTTTATCGAACTGACAAAGTCGAGTGTTGCTGCTGAATTAGCAAAAGTCTAATTTCCTACTTTTCGATGCTATACTTACGCAAACTTGCTGACTCTCGATTGAATGTTTTGGGCTCCGAAGGTTGAGATAGACGCCGTGATGCTTCGTCAAAAGGAGCGTACGAACTGCGGGCAATGGTAGCTTCAGCCATAATTGTTTTGCACCGACAATAGTTAGATTCTTGTCACCTCATATATACTAGTCCAGCTGAGCTGTAGCTTTCCTCTGGTAATCAAACTTTGTTCAGATGATCTGTTTTGAACTCCTCGGTGACCCAGTTGTCAGCAACAATATTTGAAACTTCAAGCTCAGCAGGGCAACTTTGTAGTAATCTATCACCGATCCATCCGCACTAAATGCTTCCCTTTTTGTGTCTGTATATGTTGAGTAGATGATTTTTTTTAAAATTTGTTTGCACCACAGTTAACCCCGATATTATGCGATCTACAACCTCGGTGCTGCTTTCGTTTAATTACAAACTGAAGTTAGATCTGGGTGAGATATGAAACAGGCGCAGCAGGATGACGACGACTGAGTTTAAGATTAGTCTGAATTGGTTACAGGTGACTGTGTTGACATCTGTCACTTCCCGAGACCACAGCTCCTGCGTCGTCGTTTCTTGTCTCAGCCTAGTACTCATCTGTGGGGAAGCTGTCAGGGCTGCATATACCTGCATATTTTTTACCCATCGGTTGACTATTTGGGTATCCGCCGGCTACGATCCAATTCAGCCTATAACAGCCATCAAAACTGCTCATCAAAACTGCTCTGTATTTTTTCCGGCACTGTTATTCTTCATTATGTGCATTTTTGTGTTGGGATAGTGCACTATTTGTGTGTCTAATGGCTGTCTTCACCTCACCGGGTCAAATACTCCGTCACCCCCGCCAGTAGAGGTAGCGGCCCGCTGATCCCCCCACGTTTTGGCGGCCCTTATAAATCCCCCCCTGTACTCTGGTCATCTATTTGTCTCTTCCTTCTCTCAATCCTCTTATTCTGCCAAAATGTCCACTGCAACAGCTTTGAAACCCAATATCGGCGTGTTCACCAACCCGAAACATGACCTGTACGTGGCTCAATGCGATCCTAGAGTAGACAAACTGGAGCCTGGACCTGGTGAAGTGGTGGTCCAGATCAAAGCCACGGGTATTTGTGGATCCGATATCCATTTCCAACGCCATGGATGCATTGGCCCCACAATGGTTGTGCGTGAAGAACACATTTTGGGTCATGAATCCTCGGCCGTCGTCATCAAGGTCCACCCGTCTGTTTCGACGCTTGCCGTCGGGGATCGTGTAGCCATGGAACCCGGTGTTCCATGTCAGAGCTGTCCTCAATGCCAGGTAGGCAAATACAATGGGTGTCCACAGGTGTTGTTCAAGTCGACTCCGCCAGTGCCAGGCCTGTTGCGTCGTTACGTTATCCACCCAGCCAACTACTGTCACAAGATTGGCAACATGTCATTTGAAGAAGGCGCGCTTCTCGAGCCTGTCAGTGTGGGTCTAGCAGGTATTGAGCACTCTGGAATCCGCCTTGCTGACCCTGTCGTCATCTGTGGTGCTGGTCCTATTGGTATTGTGTCGGCGGTGTTGGCGCGTGCTGCCGGTGCTGCTCCTCTTGTCATTACAGACATTGCCGAATCGCGGTTGGAGTTTGCCCGTAAAATGGTGCCTGGTATCCGTACTGTCCTTGTTGAACGAGACATGACGCCTCAACAGGTTGCTGACAAGGTCGTTGAAGTTGGCGGCGGCACTCGTCCTCGCGTGTGTCTTGAGTGCACAGGTGTTGAGTCGAGTATTGCAGCCGGTATCTACTCGCTTGATTTTGCGGGTCTCATCCACATTATTGGAGTGGGTCGCGATATTCAGAATGTGCCGTTTATGCATCTGTCTGTTAATGAGATCACCGTCAAGTACCAGTACCGTTATGCCAACACTTGGCCCAAGGGTATTCGGCTCATCAACGATGGTCTCATTGATGTCAAGGCGCTTGTAACGCACCGCTTCACCCTCGAGGAAAGCGAAAAGGCCTTTGAGACAAGTGGTGATCCTCAATCCGGTGCAGTCAAGGTCATGATCCTAGATGAGTAGGCCCAGTATGATACAATGATCTGAGTAGCACTGTAAACTATAGATCTGAATGACTAGGTCTCTAACCATAGATGTAAATGAATAGGCCTGTGACTATAGATTTAAACGTTCAGCTCTCTGACTATAGATATAAACTGATCTAGTGCAATCATCATTAATGTGTCCCTACTTCCCCAGATACTGGACAATAACTATCCATCATAGTTGATCACTATCATGTGTATACCAGTCTGTCGGGTCATCCCTCTAAAGAATAACCGGCCGTCTCCTTGGTCTCATCAATGAGCGTTTGTAGATGGGATCGCAGTTTCTGGAGTGTGGGATCAGTTGGCTGGAATCGCGGCAACCAGTCACGCTGGCCAAACTGCAGAATGTTAAGAGCTCTTGATTTGCCGTTGATAGCATGACCATAGGAACCATGGAGCGTGATACGCTCGACAGAAGAGTCGTAAGTAGCACGGTGTAAGATGTTGTTGTTATAGAAAGCGCAGTCTCCAGCCTCGAGCTTCACGACTAGCTGACCATCAATAGGGTCCTGGCGAGTACCTGTAGTTGTGATGGTGCGCTCATGTTCAGTACGTGCACGCTTGTGGGATCCTGGAACAACAATCAGACATTCATCAGGATATAGGGCCAGATTGAATTGGGTTCCACCGTCTGGAATGCGCAGCTTGGCCAGCTCCTCTTCAGTCGTGGCTTCAGGGCGTACATCATCACGGTGCCAGTCAAGACCAAAATCTGTCAGTGGATTGATAAGCATGTTGAGCAATTCCATAACAAGGTTATCCCTTGAGGTCTGGAGAATGTCGGACGAGGCATCAAGAAGCTTATCACTGGCATAGATCTGCTGGAACTCGGTCGCCATATCTTGTGGCCAGTCGGGATGCAGCAGTCCCGAGATTCCCCAGATGTCGGGTGAGAAGTTCTTGGGCCATGGAGGAAACTGTTTCCCGCGTGTACGCACTGCTGGCCAATTGCCTGCTCGACTTATATCAATAGCTCTCTTGCACACCTTGCGATACCGAATTATCTCCTCTGGGGTCAGAAACCCGCGAATCACCACGAATCCATCCTTGTCAACAGCATCATGAAGCTCATGAGGTATTGCGGTAGGCATGATACTGACAAATAACAATAATCCCCGTCACAGGCAAATCAATATTGGTAGAATCAAAGTATAAGTTGACCAGAGATCTCGACAGGGATTTATACTTTTTTTGGCGGGGTAAAGAGATGCACCTTACCCGACGGTGTAACGTTACATTCGGCTATCAGTGGGAGGTTAGATATATGGGGGCAATAGAAGAGGGGGGACGGCAATCTTGGCTGTCATTACCATTTAGATCTGCCCTAATCTAATTATATATCAATTGAGTTTCGCTTGGAACATAGAACTGAAGATTTCTCCCCTGGACTTCCTCAACCTGCCAGTTCCCCACGCTCGACTCCACATTTGGCGATGCCGCTGCCGCAGTGATGCACCCCTGAGATGCACAGTGGTGCAGCAGCTCCCCAACCACCAAATCACCGGCCCGACAACAAGTTGCCCTTCTTCAATATACCACAAAATGACGGCAAATGTCCACGTCGTAGATACACCAGCAGCTGCGGCATGTAGCTTTGAACAGCGAGGTCCAAGGCCTCCTGCCAGTGTTGGTGTTCAGCAGCAAACTGCACCTTTTGTCGCTTATCAGCCCGAGTTCTTGGACTTACTGGGTCCAACCCCCACTATGAAGCTTGTAGCCACCTGTGATGAATACCCGTTTGCTCATGAGGCAGGTGTATGGATTGAGAGCCAGCGGGAGGTTTTTTTCACTTCGAACCAGTTTTATGTCAATGGAAGTTCCAAGAAACAAATCAACATCGCTAAGATCAAGATCCCGCCTCGAGGAAGCTCTGAAGCCGATCCTACCAGTGACTCTCTGTATGAATGGGAGACCATTGAGCCCCAACAGCCAATTCTCACGTCCAATGGAGCCGTCAACTACAAAGACGGTATTCTCGTATGTTCTCAGGGCCAAGATGATGTGCCCGGTGCCCTGGTGTATATGAGTGCATCTCCTCCCTATAGCACCAAGACCATCCTTAACAACTTCAATGGCCGACCATTCAATGCACCCAATGATGTGGTGATACTACCTATGGACGGAACAATTTGGTTCACTGACCCCAGCTATGCCCAACGTCAAGGTCTTCGTAAACCGCACCTGCTGCCAAACCAGGTCTATTGCTATAACCCCAAGACTGGCGCGCTTCGTGTCGTGGCCAACGGCATTGCCATGCCTAATGGAATTGCCTTTTCTCCCGATTTCAAAGTCTGCTACATCACAGACACAGAAACCCTGTACGGTACTGAGCTCATTTATGACGATGCTGCAGCCACCATCTACGCTTTCGACGTTGTACAATCGCCCTACTCAGGGAAGAAGGATGCTCCGTACATTCTCACCAATCGCCGCGTGTTTGCCTATGCTGACTGTGGTGCTCCAGATGGTATCAAGTGCGATACCAGAGGTAACGTGTACTCTGGTTGTATGGATGGTGTTCACGTTTGGGATGCTGATGGAATCCTCGTTGGAAAGATTGCCTGCGAAGGAGGAGTAGCCAATTTCTGCTTCACTGACAATGGCCGTCTTCTACTGCTCAACGAGAAGCGCATCTATGATGTATGCATAAACCCAGATATCAAGGGTGCTCTTCTCAATTAATGCCTCAGGTCATAGTCATGTCAGTTTATCGTATTACTACTCTAGTAAGTAAAACTTTCTATACTTGTACAGCACCGTAGGAGCGGTACCTAGAGCTACTCCCCTCTGTCTGCTCGTCCCCGTTTTGGGTCTCATCCTCTCCTTCTTCTCCCTCATCTTCTTCCTCCTCCTCATCTTCATCTTCATCTTCATCTTCATCTCCGCCCTCCACATCCTTTGTAAATAAGTCATCAATCTCTTCAAGAGAAAGTCCTGCTGTCTCTTTGAAAAACAGATATACAACTGGTAGAAAGGACAGGTTCATGATTGCCAGGATCCAGTACGACGAATAGCCAATTGCCTCTATAATAGGAGGTCCCTGTTGAAGCAGTAGAAAGCTCGATAACCAGTTGGCTGATGTTGATACAGCGGTTCCACGGTTCCTAACTCTCAGGGGTAGGATCTCGGAACAATATGCCCATACAGTCGACTGCATTCCAATGGTGAAAGCAGCCTCAAATAGAAAAAGCGACAACACAGCACCAACCGAGGCCACTTGTGAAGAAGTCTCAGACCCGTCTATAATTTTGACACATGTGCCAAGAAGTGCCATGGCCACCATCTGGCCAGAGATACCGCCGAGAATGAGCGGCACCCGGCCGAATTTGTCTAGTAGTCGCCATGGTACGAGCGACGCCAGCACAAGCCATGCCTGCAAAGCAACTGACATGAGAGATGAATTGGCAGGAGACAGCTTGATGGAGTTTTGAAACAATGTCGTTGTGAAGAACACCAGCAGGTTGATACCTCCTAATTGCTGGAACACCTGTATACCGAGCGACATCCAGAGTCGGCGAGCAGATTGCAAGTTGTCGCTGTGATAGTATGACTTCCAGATGCTTGTATTTGCAGTCTCATCTTCAGAAGCTTCAATCGACACCCGGATCCGCTCAAACTCTTCAATAACAGGCCAGCTATTGGCCTCCTCTTCCAGCAATCGCCCAATGACTGTCAATGCCTCTGGCTCGTCATCGTGCATCATGAGCCATCGCGGAGTCTCGGGTATCTGAGTCGTGGCCCATATGATGTAGAAGAGAACGGGGACTTGCAAAAGGATAGGCAGTTGCCAAGCTAGATCCGACTGAAACTTGGATGCTGCGTAATCAGCAGCATACGCCGTCAGGATGCCGACATTAAGAGTCGTGCAATACATGGCAACATGGAGCCCTCGTGCATTTCCAGGACTCGATTCGACCTGTAAAACGGGCACACCAGAATTGAGGATGCCGAGACCAATTCCTGCTGCAAATCGGGCCATCTCCAGTTCGGTTACTGTAAAGGTTCGGATCTGGATAATGTAAGCAATGCTCATGAACAGTGCACCAATAGCCACGGTCTGGCGGCGCCCCCATGAGTCGCCTTTCCAGGCTGCTAGTAAAGCCCCGAAAAAGGCTCCAAGACCATATACAGCTGTTATGAGCGCAATTGTATCCGAGCTCGGGTAGCCAAACCGTTGGTTGAACGGTTCATGGGTCAGTACGCCGCCTAATACTCCATTACCGTAGCCAATTAGCCAGAATCCGCAACAACTGATGATAGTCACCGCACGTGTGATTTCAGGTCCATTTGCGTCCTCATCTCCAAGGATCGTGTTCCTATACAAAGCCAGCATTGGCCGCTATGGTAGTTGGCAGAGTTGCTATTCCGCCATATTGAGAGGAGATACTACGGCTAAAAACATTTGTGGGTAGGGGCACAGGCCTGCATTGGCCCGCTGATCCGTGCAGCGAATGTGGGGGTGGGGGTTCAAATAGCCGGCATCTCCTAAAACGAAATCTCTACTTCTTACCAAAATGTCGTTTCCCGAGACAAACCGGACGTGGCAGATTCTAGACGCGGCCCAGCGTGGCGAGTATTGTATTGCGGCCTTCAATTGGTGGGTGTGGTGTGCTTTGGTTAACGCTGGTGACGACTAACACAAAAGTTACAATGCAGACGGTATCCTGGCAGCTATTCGGGCCGCTGAGAAGATGAATGCACCGGCAATGGTCGAGATATTCCCATGGTCAATGCATTTCCAGGGCCCGGCATTCATTAGATTTGCAGCTGATGCTGTACACAGTGCCAAGGTGCCCATGTCGCTCCACCTTGATCACTGTATCGAGCACGACGACGTCCACTTGGCCCTGACTCTGCCATTCGACTCTATCATGGTGGACGCTTCGAGTGAGGATCCCAAGGAAAACATCAAGTTTGTTCGTAGCATTGTGGACATTGCCAAACAGCGCAATATAACCATCGAGGCTGAGATGGGCCGTATCCAGGGTGGAGAGGACGGTGTCCCAACTGTCGACATGGAAGCCCTATATACTGAGCCTGAGTTTGCAGCTGAATTCGTTGAAAAGACAGGCGTACAGTTCTTGGCTCCGTCGTTTGGCAACATCCATGGTAATTATCCACCTGGAGGCCCCGAAGCATACTGGCAGCTTGACCGGCTCGCAAAAATCAATGAGCTTACGCCCAAGAATGTACCTCTTGTTCTTCATGGCCTCTACCCCATCATTGAGGATCTGCTTAAGCGCGTTGTTAAGCTGGGCATCCGCAAAGCCAACATCAACCGAGATTTGCACGATGCTTACCTTGATTTCCACGCCAATAACATTGGCAAAAAGGAGATGATTGCCCTACAAGAGGGTGGTATTGCTGCTTTTCAAGCCGTTGCTGAAGATGTCATTCAAGTATTGGGTTCAGCAGGTAAAGCTGGTGATGTTAAGGTCTTGGCCGAGTAGATAGGTCCAGGGTAAGGGCTATTCTGTCAGACTACTCTGCAAGTCACTATTACACTTCAAACAGCTGCTAGAAAAGAATCATTTTTTTCCACAAAAAAGATTCATTTTTTCCGTCCTTTACCTTCACTAGTATCTTCTGTTCTTTGCTAGAAAATATATAGAAATGAATTAAAAATATTATTCTTGTGTTTTAATGAAGCTTACTCTGAGATACTTCAAGGGCCTACACGGCTGTAAGGCCCAAATTTTTCAACTCTTCACTAACACTCAACTCTCTACTTCTACGACTAGACCAAATGATCTCGCAGTTAAGGCCATTGACGTCGGCTACCTTGAGATCACTGGTACCAAGACCGTCGGCACTGGCTGCTGTGCGCAGGGTGTCGACAACGGCCGTCTCGTATGGACGTGCCGAGGCAGTTGCTGACCTCAAGGACCGTATTGCCCGATTGACTCGTGAGTACGAGGACTTTAATGGAATCAACACCAACAAAACCGAGGATGAGATCCGTGGTACTTCGCTCATAAAGTTTAATGATAGTATGCATCGCCGAGCAGACCTCGAGAAACTGCGAATCGTGCCTCGCGACCGTGCCTTTTACATGTCGAATCCACCTCATGAAGAGGTCATGCGCACTCTTAATGAGCTACTCCAACTACACATCAACCTGCCATTAAGTGCTCCTGAAGATTACAAGCGGCCCGTATGGATCAATGCTCGTGATTATGCTACCATGGCTGGAGGCACGCGTCTTCGTCCTGGTGATTACAGAGCCTTTGTACGTCTGGCGTCGCGCCTCGACTCAATAGATTCGCAGCTGATGCCTCGTGAAGTTTCCGAAGTGCTGGATGCCTTTAAACGCCCCGGATCAGTGACTCAGACGCAATCGGCCATTAAGACCCTCGATGAACAGGGCCGTGCTGTGGCTGTTGGCCGCCGTAAAACGTCGTCGGCTCGTACTATCGTCGTCAAGAGCGGCGATACCATCAAGGGCCAGTTTCTTGTCAATGGAAAGCCCCTCGATGTCTATTTCCCTCGGTTGCAGGACCGTAGTAACATTCTGTTCCCCCTCAAGGTCGTAGAGTCCTTGACCTCGTACAATGTCTTTGCAACTGTTACAGGAGGTGGTCTGACGGGCCAGAGTGGTGCTATTGCACTGGCTCTCAGTAAGAGTCTCATTATTCACAACCCGCTGCTTGGAAAGCGTCTGTCTAAAGCCGGTTGCTTGAAACGTGATGTCCGTCACAAGGAACGTAAGAAGCCCGGTAAGCCCAAGGCCCGTAAATCCAACGCTTGGGTCAAGCGTTGATTGTACATATTTTTTGTATATAGTCTGTTTTGACATATAAAGCATTTCTAGACATTTAGATTGTCGATAATAATGACTGCAGCAGCTGGTATAGGACCACGTCATATCCATCGACTTTTTGACCTTCTCTTCTCGAAATCTTCTTGTACGGCTCATCACCACATTTCTAACTTGCCGTCATGATTACCAGGGCATTGTTCCATACGGCCAGCATTCTTCGCGCAAAGCCCAACTTGGGCCTGGCATACGTAAGTTTCGAATTGTGTTTTGTCAAGTTGTTCTTTCTAACAAGTTCATTGAATCCTCAAAGTCTCGTCAACTGTGGAGATTTGTCGTCCGTAAAGCATACAGTAAGCTTGATCCATCAATTGAGGTGCTCCTTCACTAACAATAGGCATCCCAGAACCTTCACGGCGAAAAGAAGTTCTTGACTGGGCCCGAGCAGAGTTTGCTCGTCATAAAGACGAAACGGATGTTGTAAGTTTACAGCTTTATATGGTTATATAGAGGACAGTACTAACTGGGAGACACAGATCCGCTATTTGGTGACTATGGGAACCAAAGAGATAAATGGAGTGATCCGCAGTCTCAATCTATAAAAAACAAGCAAACATTGAGCTCGAAGCAAATGGCATTTCTTTATATAAACGACTTCTAGCATCAACATACCCTGTAACATTATAGCTCACAGAATCAAAATGATATTATCATCTATGGCACGGAATCTACATATGCTATATGCAAAAGTTAGATGGAAAGACTCCTCAATAGTAGAACAGTCTTATCTTGTGCAACACCAACTCCATCAACAATATTCTCGACAAATGAAGTGCTGATTTGGCGCTCCTCCGCCCAAGTGCTCAGTTCCTCTAGCACTCGTGTGTACCGCAGATTGCGGCCGTTGCGAATATCCAGCGCGCGAGCGTGAACCTCAGTTGTCAGCTGCTTGACTACATCCAACAGAGACTCTCCGGCGGCAACATCATATTTGACCTGGTGCCTGTTCTCCTTGAGTTTGGCAACATATCCAGATACTACTCGGCACGTCTCAACAATTGTGAATGCTCGGTGGAACCACTGCCACCCAACTGTTTTGGGATCACCCGCATCTGGAGCAACCTCCAATAGTTTAAGAACACCAAGCTCGTCAGCTACCTTTTGGTAGCCTTCTCCATTCATCTTAGCTCGTGATATAGCGCTGAGCAACTTGACAATGCTGAAGGACCACTTCTCCTCGTCCGTAAACTGCGTAGCAGCACCCTCAATGAGGCCGTCTAGCTCGGCAATGAGCTCGTCGTCACCACTTGCCAGCTGTAGAATTATTTTTTCACGAACAAAGTTGGCATGAATCCATTGTTTGTCAACGGGTGGACCAACTGTGAGCAGTTCGGAAAGCCTCTTGGTGTCGGTAGGCTGAATATCCCACATAATATCGCGATCACGGTTATCAACAATAGTCTTGTCCGTTGCCTGCCCATATAAGCTTTGTAAGTTTCGCAGATTTGGTCTACCAGTCTGTAGCCGATCAATCTTAACAGTTTCCAAAGCCATGAGCCGCTGGGTAAAACTGTTCTTGAACTTTTGGTTCAGCTCCAGAAAGCTTTGTGCTTGAGTAAACACTCCCTTTGACAGAGCATATTTCGCATACGACACAATGCTTCCGACCTCCCTGTAAATGTCCTGCGCCATCTTTATCGACTCTTTGTCAGGGAACAACGTTCCAGTTCGAGTCACTATCATGTGAGAGAGATTCTCGTTTTGTAGGTTTTTGATGGATAAGGAATCATAGTGCACCTTGGCACGAATATGAGCTCCCAGTAGCTGATAAATGCGCACCAACCAAAGTCGCACATAGAACTGATGCTTATCCAAAATTACAGCCTTCTCAAGGATGATGGCTGCTTTATATAGTTTCAGGGGGTCTTCCGACGCAAGAACCCGACTCGCCGCCATGAGCAAGAAGTCGTCACCACTGTGATAATCTTTAGGGGCCTTGCCTTCAAGGTACTTTTCTGATTTTCGGAAACGCGTGAGGTTGTTGTCAACGGCTTCTTCATTTGAACAAGGGAAGAGGAACTTTAGTTTCTCCGTGTTAACTTGCCAATTAAGGTCACCAGCATAACGGGAATCTTTCTCGACTGCTGCGAGGAACGCTTTAGCGCCGAAGCCAGGGATTTGGATATAGTGACGCAGATCGTCAAAGGCACATCGTTTTGTGCCAAATGCATCAAAATACGTCATCATTGCAGACTGAAGCTCCGGGTTTTCTGTTTTTGAAAACAGGTCTACCAGTGCGAGTCTCGAGTTGCGAGAGGCTGGTGTGTAAGCTAAGATGAACTTGTGAGTTTGGTCAATTGCTTCAGCTCCCAGCTCAACGGCAGCCTCATTGAGAGCTTTCCAATGCAGCCAATTGTCCATTGAGCGACCTTCGATAAACTTGAGACAGTAATCGAGCAATTCAGCCGTTTTCTTGTGCTGCTGCATCGTTTCAAGCTGTAGGACCGTCAGATCCAAGGACTGCCATTTGGTGACTTCAGGTGAGTCGAGGTATTTGATGAGATCATCAACTGCGCCATCAGAAGATTTCATTCTCAGTACAAGTGCATGAACGTAGCATTCCTGTGCTGATGTGTAAGGGATAAGTTTTTCGAGCATGCGACTGGCTAGCATCGGATACAATCGTTCCTCCTGAGTGGGAGTGCTCTTCGATAGATAACTGATAGCCATAAAGAAACAGGTTTGTAGTGTAGCAGTCCGTGGTGTATGGGCTATCTTCTGGAATGCAATTGAGGCCTTGACGAGTCCGCGAAGGTTAGGTCCTTCGAGCATGGTCTCGAACCAGGCGTTAATAATGTTTTCATCCGTAGGCCGAGCGCGGGCAGCATGCTCGAAAAGTGTGCTGACATCTTGATCTAGTCCATACTCAGCAAAAATGTCACGAAGAAGAGAAATAATGGTGATATTTATGGGTTTCTGCTCTGCTGCTTTGCGGGCTATGTCGATAGCTTCCGAGGCATGATTTTGTTTATAGAAGACGTAGGCCGAAAGAGCCAGCCAGTATGGATGGTTGGGGTCCTTTTTAAGCTCCTTGTTGATCTTGAGAAGAGCAGGCTTATAAGAACCCGCTTCTATCTGATCCCACAGATGTTTTATCTCCCTGGAGCTGGACATGTCTGCGAGGGAGGTGGAAAGACTGGCCGAGAGGAATCAGTTCAGTGAAAATGCGTTTAAGCGGTAAGAAGCTATTCGCATAGCTGTCCAGACAGCCGTGCGTGGGCTTGCAGGAAAGATCCGAAAAAAATTTAGAATCCTCGGGGAATTTTTCTTAATCTCTAACCAACAAATGTCAGCTATTTACAAGGCCCTGTCGAAAGACACCAAGGGTAAATCGGACTCTAAGGATGGAGAGTCCAAGTCATACAAGAACAAACAGCGCGTGCTGATTATCTCATCTCGTGGTGTCACGTACCGTCATCGTCACCTCATCAGCGATTTGTCGGAAATGATGCCCCATGGCCGTAAAGAGCCCAAGTTCGATACCAAGTCGAAGTTGTTCCAACTCAATGAGATTGCAGAGCTATACAACTGCAACAACATTATGTACTTTGAGGCCCGAAAGCATACTGATCTGTACCTGTGGCTTGCCAAGGCGCCCAACGGACCCAGTTGCAAGTTCCACATTCAAAATATTCACACTCTTGATGAACTCAACTTCACGGGGAACTGCCTCAAGGGATCACGGCCCATAGTATCATTTGATAAGACGTTTGATGAGTCTCCTCATAACCGACTTGTCAAGGAGCTTCTGTTGCATGTTTTTGGAGTTCCACCAAAGGCTCGCAAGTCCAAGCCATTTGTGGACCATGTCGTCACTTTTAGCATTGTTGATAAAAAGATCTGGTTCCGCAACTTCCAGATCTCTGAGAATGTGCCCGCCGAGTCCAAATCGAATGATACGGAGCTTTCGCTTGTTGAGATTGGCCCGCGGTTCGTAATGACTCTCATCACTATTCTCGAGGGCTCGTTTGGCGGTCCTGTCATTTACGAGAACAAGGAGTTTGTTTCGCCCAATGTTGTACGTGCTCAGCTCAAGAACCAACAAGCAGAGCAGGCCAGGTCCCGTGCTGAGGCAGCTGTTCAGAACCGCATCAAGCGTCGCGAGGCCGTGCTTGCTGCTGATCCACTGTCTGAGACGGTGTTGTTCAAGTAGGTTTGTATTTAATGTGGCTTATTGCCAGTCAATGGGATGCACAAAATGGAAATTTCCATGTCAACGGGTACAAGTAGTATAGATGGTCAGTATTCAGGCTTAGATTCAACACAAGTATAGATATGCTTTTTGACTGTCATCCGACTTCTTCACAACTATCTACTGCTCTATTTCCATGAAAATAGGCCTAACCAGGGACTATGCCGTCACTAGACATTACTGTACCGTTACTAGAAATTACTGTACCGTTACTGGACAGTACTGTACCGTTACTAGACATTACAGTAGCTCTACTGACATTACAATGTTACCAACTGCACAGCTCTATCGTTCCACCGAATCATCTACACTGCCAGAGAAAATACATGACAATCAAACATATCCTCAAGTCTCGTCTTCTTAAACATCTCGTCATAGCAAGGCAGACATGTCGTTTTCCCAGCTCAAATCAATCGTTCATTAGCTAAGTCGAATCTAGTGCTTCTCCTCGCCCTTCTCCTGCTGCTTCAGGAAGTCACTGGGTTAGACAGGTCGTTAATTCACCAATACAAACCACTCACAGAATGAATTTCTCCTCCTCGGAGCTACCGGCATTGATAGGGGGAGTGGTTGGAGCCTTCTTGCCCGATTTAGCGTAGAGAATGCCAGCAGTAAGCGCACCAAAGGTAGCCATTGAAAGCTGAGTTAGTTAAGAGCAATTCATTGCACATGTTGGTACACACCTGGTAGGACTGGAAGGTCCGGCCGAAAATCACGTAGGCACCCATTTTTCTGTTGTATGTATAGCTTGGTGTAGTACAAGGTGAATTGTCAATACTGAGGTTTGGATTTTTTCAGGGGAACGATTGGTGCTCAGACTTACGCTGATGCCCGAGCCTACTGAGGGGCAGCCGTACCTAGTTGGTAGAGGTGAGCATCAAGTCCAGTTAAACGGACATAACTGTAACAGTTTTCATTGTATATATGCGTCTATTGAAAGGCAAGAGCTGACTGAGTAAGTAATTATGTTTGTTGTTTGTATATATCTTGGAATGGGCCTTAGTTACCACAGATCAAGTACATGCATATGCATATGACTTCCTATGCTGCTTAATAGTAGAAGGACTCTTATTAAGTGCAAAGTAACTAATCAACAGCTCTAATTATATATTTTATAATTTCATCTAATGCGATTCGGTTGATAAGTGCATTTAAATAGTCGTATGCTGTGTTCTACCAACATGTTGATACCTCATAGTTTACTAGTATTATGAGGAGGTCATTCTTGAGCAGTGTGAGAACGGCACTCTTGAACATTTTACCCAATTTACAAAGCAAAAAAGCTACTCAACTTCTCTGTTCATTCACTCACAACTACCTTGTAAGTAACTCTGTGTCTGTTCCCGACATACTCCTACTCATTTACGGACTTATCTGGCTCTTCTCATACTACCCCACGTTGCCGGGGCCAGGGCACGGTTAATGCAGGTCGTCTAGTTCAAATAAACCTTCTGCCTATACCGCCTACACCCATCGGCTCGGTACAGAGCCAGGCATGATATGTCGCTTCTCCAGGATCCAGAGTACGTCGTCAGCGTGTTTACTCGTGCTCAGCTTCTCCCTAACACAGCTACGTGATCTCGCACCTGCGTGCCGAGTACTTACAGGCGTTTCAGGATGGAGTCGGCCAAAGGGTGATCCGGCCGTCTCATCTGTACATCACTAAGAATGGTCCGACAAGCCTCAATTGGGCAGCATCAACACTACTATCAATGGCAAGTACGGGCTCACCACCTATCCCGACAAGTTCATTAGATACTTCGGACGTGAACTTCCGCAAATTTGACAACCGGGGCTCAAGGTCCCGTCAAGCCTCGGAAACCGGCATGCGCAAGTTGGGGCGCGCTTCAACCTACCCGACACTACCACAAGTGACAACGAAATCCTCACAAAGACGAAGGTCTGACAAACAACAAAAGGGCTACGGTGACAAATCGATGGAAAACTTATTGAGCATCCGAGCCGGCGAGCTATTTGACGGTACCAACACCTCGGCCTTTTCAAGCGACGACGATGATGACGGCGTTGGTGTTGGAGAAGACGATGAAGACGATGAAAGTCAACAAATGTTCAAACCGGGTGCTCCGCAGCGGCGTGCATCCTCGAATGGACTTGATTTTGATCTCTATTATGGTGGATACCATCAGTATGATGATGATGACGATGATGATGACGACGATGACGATGAAGACAGCTTTCGAGGCGACGAAGCCGAACTCGACCAGTTCACTACTGAAGATGATACACTTACCACTGTACATGAGCACGAGCTTGCCGACTCTTCAGGATTTGACTCAAAACCAGATCAGACATTTCGTGGGAAGGCTTCGGCCCGTACTGCCCCTACAGCTGGTGACGGAACTAAAAGCCCAGGCTTGGAGTCCGATAGAAGCGATCTTGTGGACTCACTGTCCGGCATGAGCGAGGAGGATGATAGTGACCTTGAAGAGGACTTCAAGTTTGCTGCGCAGCAGCTGAAAGCAAATACGGCAGACGGTGATATAGACTCCATCAGTCTGTCCAGCAGGCCGCCATCTTCTAATGGATCACCTCGTGCTCGCTCGCGGTCTACAACGATTAGCAGTACTACAATGACAGTGGCAGCGACAAATCATGCTAAACGCAATATTCTTCGTCAGCGGTCGCTAGATGTCGGGCTTAACAGCATTTCTGGAACCTCGTCTGGAAAGGCTTTGGCACAGCTCAATTTCGGTGCTCAAGGTGGATTTCCCGGACGTCCTCGTCGTATGAGTGTACCTGGAACCTCTGTTGGTCCAGCAGTGCCGACAAGGACTCGAGCTCTCTCGACACGTACAGTCGACGGACATGTCTCTGGGTTGGGTACACCGCCAATGAGCAGGCGCAATACTGATGTGAGTGTTCAATCAGACCTTGTCCCTGAACTGTTTCCAGACGATGATGCTCTAAAGGCTCTGGAAGATGTGCCTGTTAGTGTGCCGAGCGGTACGCGGAGCCGCTCTGGATCGGTGTATGCTCACAAGCTAATGCCCCTAGCGAGGAGTTCCAACCTGACGAGTAAAATCATGGCCAAGCAGGCCACCTTTGACAATCCTCTTGAACAGTACATTGCTGCATCTGGTAAGAGTGAGCGCAAACCTTTGAAGCTGAAGCTATACATGCCAAGTAGCAGCACACCCAAGTCACCATGGGAAGTGGTTGTGCGTCGCGATGCAAATGTTGCCAGTGCTATTGGTTTTGCTCTGTACTGCTATGACGAGCAGAAGCGAAAGCCGGAGCTTGCAGCTGATATGCGTGATGCCAATAAATGGAATCTGCGCATTGTCGAGGACGACGGAGAGCCTGACGAAGACTTTCCTGCCCTCGATCGAACACGACTTATATCTGCCTACTCTTTTGACGAGTTTGCTCTTGTTGAGGCGACACCAGCACAGTTCAAGGAGAATGAGAAGAAGACGCCCAATAGCCGCAAGCCTACAATACGGCAAACGGCCACATCTGCTAGCGGATCTGGTGCTTCTGGCGAGACACCGAATGACGCTACCCCCGTTTCAATTCGGGTGTTCCAGTATCCGTTCAACGATTTGGTTGCACATGTGTTTTGGTCGGGAACTGTTACAGTCAGCACACTGATTGGAGATATCCTAGAAACGGTGTGTCGTGACAAGGTTCTTGATACTTCGCAGTATTCACTGAAGATTGCCGGCACGAAGCTGTTAGCACTTAATGACATGACGGTCAAGTCGCTCAAGGGACAATATGATCTTGAGTTGACACCGAAGCGGATCATTACTACGGCCAATGGGTATGATCCGTCGCGAGTGGTGACGGCATCACACAGTCCCACGAGCATGCGGAGGCCCGTGCCGAGCAGCTCCAATGTGTATTCGGCTCTGGAGCACCGCCGGTCTCAGGATGCCGCCAAGTCTGCAAGTGCGTCTGCCCGTGGCAACAACTACCTCAGCGCAGGCCTCATGAATAGCTCTGCTGGTTACGAGAAGTACATGATTTGGCGTCGACAACCCATGTCGTTTATTAGTCGACATGAGAGAGTTCTGGCTATTGATGGAGAGTACGTGCATATTATGCCTTCCGAGGAGAGGACATGGTTTGATTCACCCAAGACATCGTCATTCCACATTGGCCAAATCATCAAGTGCAAACAGTCGAGTAAAGTGCCAGCCAACTTCAAGGTTGTCGTTATGAAGACTTCGGGGCCCAAGCGGTATGATCTCGAGGCAGTATCTGCCACCGAGTCTGCAGAAATCGTGTCGAAGCTCCGAGCGCTGGCTTCAAAGTATAGTAACCGGTCATGACACAACACGGCATGAACAAGGATCATTGGTTGTTGTTAGTATTATTATTATTATTATTATTATTATTATTATTATTATTGGCTATGAAATAGATGAATGTGCTATGAGATAGGTCAATGTGCTAGAAATTAGATGATGAATATTATTGAGTGTATTCATGACCTGAACATGACCCGAACCCTAATTCCGTAAGTTACTGCACGGCGGTGCGTAAACCACCAAACCCTCCAGAAACTTCTCCACGATTTTCTCAAAATTATATAAACCTCCCATTGAATCCAATTGGTGTCAAGTGCAAAAAAAAAGATGGTGAGTAGACTGAATTGATAAGTCACTGGTACAGCACTAACGACAGTCGACCACTCTCAAGTCTTTCAAGTCGATTGTCCCTCTGCTGGACCGTGTTCTTGTGCGTCGCGCCAAGGCTGAGGCCAAGACTGCCTCGGGCATCTTCATTCCCGAGAAGAACGTCGAGAAGCTCAACGAGGCCGAGGTTCTGTCGGTTGGTCCTGGATCCCTAGCCAAGGATGGTTCTCGTGTTGTCACGAGCGTTCAACCTGGTGACCGCGTGCTCATTCCCCCTTACGGAGGTTCAACCATCAAGGTTGGTGAAGAGGACCTGCTGCTATTCCGCGACTCTGAGATCCTGGCCAAGATCCAGAAGGATTAGAGCAGAGTATGAAAGAAAGAGGGTAAACCAGGTGTAAACTACAGGTAAAGCACAGTGGAGGACTCTTTGAAAGGGCAGAAATCCTCTGGAAGTAACGCCTGAAGGGAACTCGAACTGAACTCTGAACTCTCTGAAGGAACTCTGACCTCTCTGATCTGAACTCTTTCTAGCTCTCAAAAGACAAACTGTAAATAGTTGGTGGCTCTAAAATGGAGCTTATCAAAAAAAAAACCCCATATTCATTCCTAACTAGCTGTGATATACAACGGTGAAGTTGTGAAGTCTCCGGTCCCCGGCCTCCAAAAATTCGTCTTGTCTCTTACCGACCGGGCATCCAAGTACGAATAGTACCATCCCAGCTCGAACTGTAGATGCGTCCCGATACAGTTGTAGCCAACGAGCTGATCAGATCTTTATGGCCCGTCATAGTAGATATTGGAGTATAGTGAAGCATGTCAAGAACCTCCAACGAGCCATCCTCAAGACCAACAACCATGCCTCGACCCGAAGCCGTAAACGCAATGGACGTTGCAATACAGTACTTTGACTGCGAGACATTGGCGACCTGACAATGATGGCGCAGATCAAACAATCGTACAGTACAATCATTGCATGCTACGCCAATGGCATTTCCATCAGGAAAGAAATTGAGTGCTGTCACGTCTTCATCGTCACAGTAAAAGGTGCACGAACTACGACGCTCACGAGTGTCCCAAACTTTGATGGTATAGTCACTGGCCGCTGATACAAACACATACGGATGACTGGGGTGAGGAACAATGTGCGTGACAGGACCAGAATGGTCTTGGGTGCCGTATTCACGCACATTCTTGGCTGTTTCCGTGTCCCAGACACCAATGGTCATATCGGCTGAAGCAGTGATGACCGTTCGGTCCGACAAAAAGTCAATGTTGGAGATGAAGCCCTTGTGACCCTTGAACATGGCGACCGGCAGGCGTGTGCGCAGACCACCAGCAACACGCTTCTGTGAGTCAGCGCGACGGTTAAATGTCGGGTCCAAAAGACTTTCGCTGTAGTTGTCGGTCTTGACAGCGTACATGTTGGCCATATTATCCAAGCCGCCAGTAACAAGCATCTTTCCCGACGGGCTGAGACCAATGGAGATGGCCAGCGACTGGTCAAACGAGATGGCATCGCACTTGTACCTGTTGATAGCATGCCACACAAGTGCAAAGCCATCCTGTCCAATTGTCGCTAGGTATTCACAGTTGCGTGTCATCTTCATCTGGAAGATCTTGCCGGCATGGCCCTTGAACACTGCTCGCGACTTGTACTTTGCTCTTCCTATCAACGGAGAGGCGCGCTGTGACTGGTTGAGGAGGTTACGTTCCGTCATCTTGTTCTGTTGGTGCAAGATTTGTTGCTTACTAGCTTCCGCTTTGGCACGCGCCACTGCCAGGTCTCTGAGCTGGTCTTCATAAGACAGCAGCATGAACTCGTAGGGCACGCCCTCGATAATAGGCAGCTGTGCACGGGCAGGAGATAGCATAACTGCAGCGATGCTTCAGGAGAAGTAAGGAAGCAATGGAAGGTGAAAAGTGTGAGGGAGAGAGAAAGAATAAAACAAAACGAGGGAGGGGGCACGAAGGGTGGGAGGGGTCTTATGGCCCAAACGGCCCCAACGGCCCCAAAAGCCCCATATGCATAGTTTGAGGTCAAAGTTGCATGGATCGACGGTTGCTCGTCCCGAACAGTGCTTGTGCATGCGGCGGTAGACTGTGGAGCTGGGGCCTGTAGGCATCCAAAAGAAGGTCAAAGGGGAGATTTATAAACTGTGTGAATTGTTCCAATGGTATAATAAATATAGGAGGATACTTTGAGATGCAAAAAGACTGAAAATTCAAGTTTGGTTCGTTTAGTGAGTCTCAAAGGTACGCGCTATATGCCTGGGCTGCGCTATATAATAAGAAAGCGAGCTCCTGCATGAAAGGTTATCTATCTTTACAGTTTTTTACAGCCGTTAAAGCAGTCGATAATAGTCTATATTTTCTAGTTATACTTGATGATACAACTATAAATTATCCCTATTCCATTAACTGGCAATTGGTTTGGTTCCATGGTAGAACCGTATATGTGGTTTTGTTTCATACTGTGTTGACGTCGAAGATGTTCTACAGTAGTTGTAAAGCTCTTATCGCCGTTTCATTGAACTCGTTGGTATCCTTTTATAATTTGCTACTCCAAAAGAGTATTAACACAAGGTTGAGTATGTCCCTTCTACTATAATACTTGCCTATTCAGGTTAACTTATTGACTTAGAAACGACCTTCGCCGCATTAGGTGCCGGTTGTGAAGAGGTAGTGATCTCTCAATGGATATCTCGGTATGCCGTATCTACTGCTCTCTAGTCTTTCCCTCGTGTCTCTTACCTTCTCTCCGCTATTCCATTACTCCTAGTTATACATTTCAACCAGCAAAGCTACCTTTCAACGTCTTCTTTCAACTCTCGTCAAGGACGACCCTACCCTGAGTTGATCTACGCATCATGCTGTTTCGTAACTTCATGGCCAACAGATGGTTATGAGTGGTCACTCGCTCGTTTGGGCGTGTCGGCCCCAGACAGGCTAGAAAGAGGCAATGTCTGGTGGCTGTTATGCAGTGAACCACAGTGGGCCTTCTTTTCTTTTACACCTTAAGAACCGCCGCCCTCGTCGTGCCCCCTCGCCTGTCCATCCAAAGCTCACTACTCTTCCTCTGGGTGTGCCATCCACGGTTGAACGTCCCTACAAGTTCTATCCTATGCTAAGTCATATCATCCCCGGTTCATCTACAATCGAAGGGAAAGCAGCACGTGTGGCCACTGTTGGTGGTTCCAGTATTTTCATGACTGGCGTTATCCGCAGCACTTCCAAATCAAACACCTGTGGCAGGTTTGGGATCAAGGAAATGCCAACCGTCAACCAACTGAACCGCTTTGCGAAGCAACTGCCTAACAACTCAGGATATCTTGTCGACGCTTAAGACGCTTTACACAGGGTTTCGGAGAACGAGCAGTTGCAGATTCAACTTCTGACCTTGGTGCTCTGACCTCTGAGCCTCTATCTTTGTCGGAATTGCTAGCTGAACCTCGGATACAGCCAGTTGTGGGACCCTATTGTACGCAGACTTGCTTACTAGGACTCTGCCAACGTTTGCCATTGGATGAAAAGTGCCCCAACGTCGCGCTACACCGCGCTGCTAATCACTCAAGGACTGTGGGCACCCTTTAAAAGCCGAAGAGGTGATGATGTTTTTCTTCGCTCAAGCCCACATCAACTATCGCAGAAACTGTCAGTGCTTGCACTCAGAAGGGTGTTATGGTCACCGCGGTGTGCTCTTCAAGATTACTATAGCGCATCTTGGTTACACTTCTGTCGGAAAGGCTATGCATCCTTACGATGATCGGGTCGCCAAACACAAGATTGACATCTACAAAGCTCTAGAGCCACTGCAAGGAGCTGTTATCCCCGTTTTCGTTGGACTTGTTGATATCATTTCGCCGATTCCTATCTCAACTAAGACTTACTCAGCCGGCTGGGTGCAGCACTTCCTGCTACTCTCATGTGGGGGCTTAGATTTATCGAAGATGAAACAGCAGAAAAATATATTTGAAGTTGGAAGCAGAGATTGAACGTACCACTGACGAACTCACTAAGGCCGGTGTTTAGGACGATGACATACGGGACCCCAATTTTGTGTGGAATGAGGAAGTGGGCCGTGTCATGAGGATAGATTTCGCCCTGTCGGAGGTCCTGAAGCCTGTCACCGCATCCACTTTGAAGGAGGAGACTTTCAAAAGTGAGCTCAAGTCTGATGGCAATGTCAAAGCAGCGAAGCCCTCTCAGCGAGATAAACGCAGCAGCCGCAAGCCAAGCGTTCAAATAGACCAAAGAAAAGCCACGGGTCGCAGCATAGATATTGGCGAAGGATCTTGTCATCAGATTCGTGTCAGTAATGATAGCTTGGCGTAAGTTATTAATACATGTATCTAATTGGATTTCATGTTGGGTTTTAGAACAGTACAAGAGTACGAATTGACAGATGGTTTATTGTATTTGTATGGTTCACCAAGTCTAGACTATAGGCTCTCAGATATAGATGCTACGACCATGCAATTGGTAAATAGAGAGCATAACAGCTTCAAAATTACAAACTTCTAACTCATACAACTCATTCACAATGTCAACTAATAAATACCGCAAATATATCCTAGATATCCTTGACACATTGTTTTCCTACAACCTAATCTCATGGTTCTAGTTATGTCGTCAGCGCCATCTCCCTCTACATATACCTGTGTGTTCATGGTGGTTCATGATCCCCTCTATCTACTGGAACCTAGTCCTTTCCTCGTCTTTCATCAATAAACTGTGTCATGACACCTTGAAGGGCCTCGTTCCGTCGACACACCATCTTGAGGTCATCGGTGTTGATGAGAGACCGTTGAGCATGACGCGCAAATGCCTCGAGATCCGATCCCAATAGAACTCAAGTTAGAAAATGGTCATCATCAACACAGCCTGGTACTTACTTGTCTGATTAAACACAAGATCAGCCAGAGCAGCAATGAATTGCGGTGTCACAGACACATTGAGAGTCTGACATTCCTCTTCGACTATTTGACCCACTGTGTGCCACATGGCGGCTTTCAGGCGCTGTTGTTAGCTTTGAATCATTCGTTGTGGACAATATGACAACACGATAAACACCTTCAAGGCCATCTATACTAATGTATGCTACTCACTTCCTTGGCCTGCTCTTCTTCGGCCGTCAGCTTCTTAGCCATTAGTTAAAGTGCAACACGCGAAGTTGACGCGCATCGGGCGGCTGATAGAAAATAATTTAATGGAGCTCTCAAGTTCTTTTTGACGACTTCATCTTGACTTGCTCTCTTTCCTTGCACAATCATGAAGTATATCATAGAACATATGGAGGATGGCTTCTCCGAATGGGTGCGCCTTGAATACCTGGCTATAATACGGGATGTCGGTGCAGGAAACCTGTACTTGACATCCATTGCCGGCTCGATCCAAGTACCCGAGGAACTTGTTGAAGCCGGTATTAAATGGACACACAAAGACATTACGCAGTTCAGTGACATTGAACCGTCTTTCACTGCTCAGCGTGTGTGTCTTCTGGACCCTTCTGCCGACCAAGAACTTGTTCCTGCTGACGTCGAGAAGTTTGATTTTTTCTTGTTTGGAGGAATTCTAGGTGACCACCCTCCTCGTGATCGCACTGGTGAGCTGCGAAAACATGGCTACAAGGGCCGTAACCTTGATAAAACACAAATGACCACTGATACTGCTGTCCGTGTCACCCAGATTGTCCTTGAACAGCAGAGTAAGCAATTCCCGAGACAGCAATCTCCAATTACACTTCTCCTAACTCTAGAACCTTTGGATAAGATCGATTATGTCGATTTCCCCGAACTCAAGTTCAACAAACACGAAAGCACAGAAATGCCATTCCGCTATGTGAAAGATCCCGTCAGTGGAGGTCCCATTCTGCCAAAGGTGAGTACTACGAATTTCTATATCTAGGTCAGACCAAAAAGTCATCCAGTATCTAACGCCAGGGAATGTTTGAAGTCATCAAGAAGGACTCGCAGAAATCACTCGACGATTTGCTATAGTATATATATATGTAGATAAACGGTCCAATGGTTCCATGATGGCCAGTTGTATCACGGTGAACTTGACTTTGAACCAGGCTTTGCGGGCTCGGTACCGATTAATTCGTTCTTCGCAATAGTGTTGAGTACAAAGCTGGTGATATCATCATTCTCGAAATATGATGTGTGACTGGCAATGGCTGTGATAATGGAGATGTCTAGTACACCTTCCTGCAACGTGTAGTCGACATGTCCACTGGGATTAAATAGTTTCAAGGCCTTGGTCACCTCGTCGATATTCACCTCATTCGTCGCCTGCTTGTCTTCATAAGAACCAATCTTAGACGCAACGGCAGCTCCGTCCTGGCGGTGCTTCTCATCTTCCTTAAAAGCCTCAAGAATAGCAGGTAGATTGTCCGACTTGTACAAAGACGTTAGCTGATTCCACATGGACGAGGCTCCTCGACTGATCTTCTCTCCAAGTTCACTCAGATCTTGGATCTGTGTGGTCAGGCCGCCCTGTGTGTACGGAATAAGTCCCGGCTTGAGCTTTGCTGCTTCAGCATGGATCAACGGCTCAATGCGGTAGCTCACGGGGTCAGACGGATGGAACAGATTGTAGAACGGCACCTTCAAGTTCTCCACTGTTTTTCCATTGATGAGAAGGAACAATCCTAGAGGACTGCCAATGAGAAACAGATTCGATACATCAAACTCAAGCTGATTGCGCGATGGTTCTGCACCCGGCTGTTCCGGTGTGGCCTGGGTATGTTTCTTCACCACGTCGTAGCTGAGAACCGATCCCAGAGAATGACCGATAATGGAAACTTTGGGATTCTTGGCAAATTCGGGGTTTCGCTTACAAAACTCGCGGTAGATTTTGTTGATATGGAAAGTGACCACTTCTAGGATATCTTTCCGGTGGTTGGGATCATTGTATAACAAGACATCCAAGACGACATCACTGACGAGCGTTCGAATGGCAGGAATGCCCTCTACGTTGATGTCTTGCACGGTCAGGGCATTCTTTGACTCGCCTTTGTCGGTCTTTGTTTGTTTTCCAAATGTGATATCATGACGCCATAGAACTGGAAGAACTTGGACTCGACTGGGTGGTTGCTCGACCTTGTCGGACTCGGCTTGGGGGAATTCGTCTTCGTCTTGGCCCACAGGATCGTCGAAGTTAAATGCCTTGACTTTTTTGCGAAACACATTGATGTCATGCACAAAGTTAATAGACTCAACGCGCTCACTGAGTTTCTGACCGATACCATGAACACAAAGTACGAGGTGATCAATCTCTCGATGCTTGTCGCCAGCAGCCGAGTCGTAGTCATGTTTCATCTGGTTCTCGAGCTTTTCATCCGACTTCTTATCAGTCCATGGCATAAGAATGCTTTCTATTTTACTCAGCGAATCGGTAGTGATACTGCTAGAGTCGTTGGAGGTTGCCTCTTTTTCATTTGCAGCTGGATCTTTGCTTGGTTCAGGGTCAATCTTTGACTGGAACCCACGGACAACTGTTTTGGACGACGAGAAGAGGCCGATTTTGCGAAGCATTGACGAGTCTGACTGCTTGAAAACTGCGGCAACGGTAGGACTGTCTTCTTTGAACTGGACCGTGTCTATTTCAGGGTCGTCAGAAGACTTGAGTGCATGCTGTAGGACAACAGGATCGGTTGATTTGGCCAATAAAGAATTGGATGCTTTGGTAGCGTGTTCACTGACTGTTTGCTGATATAGAGACTCAATCTCCTCTGCCAGCTTCTCAGGACACGGAATAGGCTTGGATCCAGAATAGAACCACGTTCCTCGACGCACATCATAAGTTGGGCCTTCCCAATATATAGGTTTCAGCTCACGTTTGGCCAAATTGACTTGGAAAAGACCGTCTTCCTTGACGGAAACATTGTCAGTCGCCTTGTCGGATTCAAGGCTTTCCTGATAAGCCTTTTCGAGACGAATTGAGTCTGATTTGGAGAAAGCTTGGTACTCAGAAGCTGGTTTCGATGGTTTCCACCGCATGTACTCTGCTTTCGCCTTGGGAATGTCTGTAGCATAAAACCAAGCAACTCGTGGGCCTGGAACAGCCGAGGCCATGCTACGAACAAACACAACGGTGTACCGCTTCCATGATGACCGGGAAATGGACAGCATTGAGTTGATAGTGGATTGAACTGAGGGTCAAGAGATGGGAGGGGGATTAAAGAGATAGGATCGACATATGATTTAAACCTTCAACCAGCCCCACTACCAGACAACCGAGACAACCACAGGATATGAGAGATTTTTAAAGGACAGGAAGTCAACAGGAAATAGAAAAGGAGTCTAAATAAAAAAATAGAGGCAAATGTCAATATATTAGTATGACGGACCGAAACGGTTGCCAAGCAATGCAAAGGATCACGAGGGTGCTAGGCTCGTATACAAGACAAACAAGACAAAAAAAAAAGGCAAATTAGCGACATGAAAAGGAGGAGGCGCGACTGGGAAAGTACACACACAAACTCATAAACACGAGTTCAGCTCTCCTCGGGAGTACTCGTGGCCATGTCTGGTACGTTGATGCGTAGACGGTGGCTTGAAGGAAGCTTCGGAGCAACGGAGATGAGGCAGAAGAAACAGTTGATGGCAAAATACAACACGTCGTAATGGGTATAGTGAGTCGACACAAGGAACAGACCAATAGGAACTCCGAGAAGGAACTTCTTGGTAGGAGTGTATTGATCACCATTATCAATCTGTTCCCACATTGTCAGACTGTCGTAAGCACCGGCATTAAACTCGAATGGAATACCTGTCACGTAATGGAACATTAGGTATGATCCCGTCACATAGGTGATGTTAGTAAGGGTCCATGATAGCTCCGAGCTGACTCCAGGTAGCAAGTCAAACAGAATGAGTAGGGCTACAATGACAACAATGTGTACGACCCATGCGCCTTTGCTGTTGACCCAAGAGGCGTTGAGATTTGGCAGGGAACTTTGGTCCGACTGCTCCTCAATGGTCTCGGGTTCCAGGTGGCCAATGATACTTGACGAGCGCCGACGACGATCCTTGGATACGCCCGGGGGTGTCAGAGACGACATGGTTAGTCGTCCGTTGAGGGCTTGAGTTTTGGTAGTCACGGTGAAAAAGTGGCGAAAAGACGAGGGCCGAAAGATTTCAAAGAGTCGGATTCAAGTAAGAATCTCCTCTTAAAAGCGGGATATACAAATAGTCGATAGGGGCCCGTTTATTAAACGAGTTGTTTAAGTGGCCTGGTTTTATAGTCGCGTTATACACAACTATCAAGCGAATCTCAGCACTAGAAGACACTCAAATCAAACACACGTTTAAGTTCAAGGTACCGTGACTCCACAAGTGATGATTTCTGTTATTTATACTTGCTGCAGCCGAAAATCACTGTGGCGGACCAGGGCGCGGGTATATATCCCGAACTGGACAGCGGATCATCGCGGCGTCAGTCTTAAAGGAGGGGGGTTCACAGTTCTATTGACTGTCTATGGCTGTTCTTTACTATTGTCTAATACGCAACAATCTTTGTATTCATTAATCGCGCTGTGGTTCATTTGTGGTCTTTTGTGTACATGACAACTTTAAGCTGACCAGCGGATCCACCGGCGTCCGTCCGTCGGCCCAGCAACCAGCACTGCCCAAGATGTATGATGTAGTGTACATGGCTGGCTTCACGGCCTCATAAATGGCCGGTTCCTGCAGTAGCGATGGCTAATTGACATAAGCACGTATACAACGACTCCACCGATGAGTGCCAAGTGTCAATGGTCATCACATACTGAAATTTATGTGTATTGTTACAACTGTACTATATAAGCTATCGTGCCAATCAAGACTACAAATGAGCTGACTCAGTGTGACCTCGACTCACGGATATATTATCACATGCCAGTATAAAGACTAATCAGACAACTGGCTGCGTTTCAGCACTCAAACCAGCCCCAAGTCGTGCTGATTACTCTCTGACAGCTCGTGGCATTGTACCACTCTCTTCTAGATCACGTGACCAGCATCTAGGTTTGATATTCCCCACCACTTAACCCCAAACTGTGTTAAAGCGCGTCATTGCGATCCTATGGCTATCAACAATAAACGGAGCCGCGTCGAGGTGTCGTCCTCGCCAGGAACGCAACGCGTTCTCGACACGACGCTGATGTTAACGCCACGCGCTCGTGACCGTGAAGCCAAGCGTCGCAAAGTCTTCGAGCTATCGACATCACCTACTACACGCGCAGATGCCAGTTCGGTTCATGAGTCGAGTCCACTCCTCAGTAGTCCTGTATCATATATGGCTGTCGAGTCAAATGGTCAATTAAGAAGCCCTGAATCATCAAGACCATTTCTAGGCACATTTGCAAGGCCAAATACAAGCCCCAGTGTACGGATTAATGGTTACAACAGTGGTATCCAAGACAATCATGTTAATGATCATGTTAACGGTGGTGATATTGGACATGACAATGAAGATGATGATGCCGAAAACAATGATGCCGTCGACTTGGTTGATGAGGGCAGTGCACAACGACTTCAGCTGTTGAAAGACGTGAGCAAGGACAGCGATGATGACGAACTGGACCCTCCGCCGCAGCTCAGTTCTATCACGGCCAAAGCACTGCTCGAAGAGCTTCCAAGCTTTGATGTTGTTCCTAGCACGCCCTCATTTTCGTTTGAGAGTGCACGCAAGGAGCGTCGTCAACTGATCCGCAATTTTGATATTTTGTCAGCAGCTCGTCATAGCATCCGCAAATCGTCGTCAACACTCACGCCAAGCCCATCGCATTCACACACAGAAACGCTGGCCGGTCGGCTCAGCTCTCAGGGAAGCTTGTCTGCTCCTCGGTCCTTGTCTCCCAGTTTTTCTAGGTACCAGCGTCCTGACCAGCCTCAATTCGAGCCACCAGTTTGGACTGCCGAGCATTGGAAACAGCTCAACCGCCTAATAACACCACTATTACCAGACATCATTAAAGATTTCGACAATCTGCCGCGTCTACCAGCAGATGTTCTGGCTCCATTCCGCCAGTTCAACCCTCTTGAGGTGAGCGGTCGAGCACTGGCTCTTGCTCGTAAGAAACGTCGAGCTCGAGACGAGTCTACATGAGCAAACAATCAAAATTGTCAACCCAATCAGCTGGACATGAACCTTGTACTACTAGCTTTTATTTATTTAACGGATCAGACTTTTTAATGCTCAAAGTCAACCAGTTAACGGAACTATAGTTAATCTATATAACTCTATGCATTCATCTTTATACTGCTTGCCTCTATCACATACTGCTCCCTAGCCGGGTATTTAACTTTTTTAACGGCATTTCAAAACTTCGACACTTTGATGCACCCCTTACGACTTCGTCAGGGCGACGCGACCAAAAAACGCGTACGTCAGGCCGTGACAGCGCTTGAAAAGGGGCCTGTGTCGCTATCAAGCGCTGAATCTTCATGTCAGAAATTGCTTTCTGTTGTTGAACTCGTCAAGAGCGAGCTATCAAATAACGGCACCAAATGGTACCAGTATAACCGCATCTCGGCTGGTCCGGGACCAAAGACTGCTCAAAGAGCCAAGAAAACCAATGAATCATCACGAATGGTAACTGCAATTCTCACTGTGGAACTCTCTTTAACACCTCTTCCTCATGACGCTGACTGGTCTGAGCAGGAATCGACCAAGTAGTGAGTTCTATCTCGGATGAGGACCTCCAAATCACGACAACCAAAAATCTGCAAAACAAAACCTCAATGTAATGCCCCTCTCGAAATGAACTATTTATTGTTGTAATCTAGTCGTTTATTCTAGTATTGTGTCTGTCAACTCGTCATTAGCCATCCTGATAGATTCGACTCTCGCCATGAACAGCCCTTACATCAGGTGAATATATGCCTCCGTAACTTGAATCCTGTCCTTACCTTCTAACACAACAACTTACCCCATTATCATGAGCATACCAGGGCCCTCGACACCCATTGTGCCATCGACAAGGCAACCCGGTGCCATTCCACGCACGCCATCGTCAACATTGCCACATCCTACAGCCAGTCAGAGCCGGCTTGGATCAGGACTTCTTACTTCGCGACGTACACCAAAGTACGACAAGAACCTCAACCGCAAACCGTCTGAAGTGTCGCTTTCCAGTTTCGCGTTTGTGTTCTCCGAGATCATCCAATACATGCACAAGAAATCAACGGGAATCCAGGACTTTGAGAGTCGGCTCAATCAGCTCGGATATCATATAGGCCAGCGCGCTCTGGAACTGGTGACGTTGCGTGAGGGCAAGAACGCCAAGCGCGAGACCAAGATTCTTAGCATTCTGCAATTTGTACACACGGCTATTTGGAAAGCGGTATTTGGTCGTCCTGCTGATGCTTTGGAACGGTCGACAGATGCCACGAATGAGTACATGATCATTGACTTTGCACCAGTCATCACGCAGTTCATTTCGGTGCCCAAAGAGATGTCGCAGCTCAATTGTGGCGCTTTTGCAGCTGGAGTCATTGAGGCTGTTCTGGATGGATCCCTGTTTACAGCCAATGTCACAGCTCATACCGTCGAGACGGAAGAATATCCTCTACGCACAGTATTCCTCATCAAGTTTGATCCCGAGGTGGTGCAGCGTGAAAAGTAGTGGGAAGACCGCAAAACAGCCCCAGGCAGCTGTACGGTGATTACAGGCCCACATAGAAGCTACGAATGTATGAACGAGACTCTAAATGCATATATTATTTTACAAGTTGTTCAGCACTCCGACAGAGTAGTGGTACTTCCCCAGATCGCAAGTAGCTAACATCAATTCGCAAGTAGCGAACATCAACTAAGCGACTACCACTTTACTGACACCATCAGCAAGACCTCCCGCTAGAAGATTCTCGTCATCGTCGTAAACTTCGTCTCCAGACACTGCAAACGATGCCAGATCCTTACGCATAGAGTAAGCGTCCTCACCATCGGCATAGTATGACGACTCGATATCAATGACCTCAAACTGCAACGTCTCCTTGTACAGATGAATAGCAGCAGTGTTGGACTTACGCACATGAAGTGACACATAAGTGGCATTGTAGCACTCGACAAGAGAGCACACTTAGTTAGAATGGAGACGGGATGGGCAAAAAAAAAATGAAAGCAGCATCTTTCACTTACTGGCTTGGCGCATGAGCTGGGCGGCGAGTCCTGTGCGTCGGTAGGTTCGCATCACCGACAAACTGGTGATATGAGCATGAGGAGGATGGTTGGGATCGGTGTCGTTGTCGTCTTCCATCTTGGCCAAAACATAACCGACAACTCGTTCATCTCCACTCGATGTCTTGGTCACCGCGACATATGAGCCCTGGGGCCACGACAGTGCATGGTAAAGGTAGTATTTGAGAGTATAGTTTTCGGGCAGGTTGGACAAGTTGGCATTTTGCATGCCCTGGATATCTTGGATCGTGGCCCTCCGGATCTCAATCATGGCTTCTTTATGTCAAATGACTGTGAAGAGAGTAAGAGAGAGAGAGAATGAGTTTTGGGTCTTCCTGAATTTTGATTGTCACTGCGCGGCTACCATACAATGTGGAGTCGAGCAATTGATGATGCGAAACTTACAAACCACCCCGCTTTATTTTCGGGTCTTCTACACTTGCATGCAAACGACTCATCATGACAAGTACCATAGAGACATTGTTGAGTAGGACAGGTCCATTTGCTGAGGATTACACGCCAGGTCCACAGGTGTCAGAGTTGCTGCATACCATCAAGATTCTGTAAGTACAACGAAGTAGGAGTATGAAGGGCGATTTAACTAACATCAACAGAGTTATTGGAGCAGGAGGTCTTGGATGTGAGATTCTTAAGAACCTGGCACTTTCCGGTTTCCGTAACATTCACGTCATTGATATGGATACTATTGATGTGTCCAACTTGAATCGACAGTTTTTGTTCCGCGAAAAGGACATTGGCGAGTCTAAAGCTGAGGTGGCAGCACGGTTCATCATGTCCAGAGTACGTAACGTCACGGTGACACCGCATTGCTGCAAAATACAAGATAAGGACGATGATTTCTATATGCAGTTTGGCGTTGTGGTGTGTGGTCTTGATAGTGTTGAGGCTCGCCGCTGGATCAACGCGACTCTCGTGAACCTTGTCGACGCTTCAGATCCCTCGAGCCTCAAGCCTCTCATAGACGGAGGCACCGAGGGTTTCAGGGGCCAATCGCGTGTCATATTGCCTACTGTAAGCTCGTGCTACGAGTGCTCACTTGACATGTTGGGCAAACAGGTAACATATCCCATCTGCACTATTGCCAATACCCCGCGGTTACCAGAACACTGTATTGAATGGGCAAGCGTGTTGCAATGGCCGAAACTGTTTCCAGACAAAAAGCTGGACAATGACGACCCCAAAGATGTCCAATGGGTGTATGAAGCAGCATCGAAGCGTGCTAATGAGTTTCACATTTCTGGCGTCACATACCAGTTGACTCAGGGTGTTATCAAGCGCATTATTCCGTCCATTGCATCTACAAACGCCGTTATTGCTGCGTCGTGCTGTAACGAGGCATTCAAGATTGTCACCTCGTCAAACCCGTATCTAAACAACTACATGATGTACTCTGGCGACGACGCTGTGTACACATACACGTTTGAACACCAGGCAAAGCCCGACTGTCCCGTATGTGGCAGCCGAGCCAGTGCTGTGACTGTCGACGGTAATCAGACCCTTGAAGAGTTTATTGAGTATCTGTCGGAACATCCAGAGACAAAATCTAATGCTCCTTCTCTGCGAACTGGTGCCAAGTCTCTGTATTTACGGGGGCCTCCAGCGCTCGAAGAGGCAACACGACCCAATCTCTATCGTCCGTTACACGAGCTCTTTAACAGTGGAGACGAGTTGGCCATTTCAGATGTGTCCTTGCCATTTGCTCTGCGGTTGGCAGTGCACTTCAAGGGGCATGTCTCTGAGGAGGGCCAGTAGGGGTGCTATGGCAATCCCTGCTGCTAATCTTGCTACCTGTGATGAGATGCATTGATATTAGATCCTCTGTATCAAGTGATGGACTAACCACGGTTGCGTAAATTACTGATGTATTCACCGTCCGGTATATTATCAGTGGCAGCAGTAGAAGCGTGTTTGGAAAAGCTTCTATGACAAGAATGATGGTTGCGACGACGAGTTTCTCAGACCATTGACCATTGACTGTTGGCGACGAGAGTTCGTTTCTGGTCCATTTTTTGAAATGACATGTACACGCGATGCGGATTGGCAGCAGTGGTCTTTCTTAGGGGTCAACCCCAGGTTTGGTACACAGTACAAGTGTGACAGAGCAGTACTCCTTGACAATTGAGAACGCTTCCACAGCTTCAGGAAAGACAGATCAAGTGCACGTCAGGTCCTACTGGACAAATACCGTTTGAGACCTGCCAGAGCACCAAACGTAACAAAAGACAGGCCCAGTACCTTGACGAGGGGCCGGCCAAACTGAATGTAGAAAGACGCCTGGGTTAGTTTCAGAGGCCGAGGAGAGAACAGAAAACACTGAGGCACTGCCGCTGGCGCCGCAGACAAAACGGCCTCATACTGGAGACATTACTTGATCGACTTACGTGACGAGATGGACCCTGGGGGTCGGGTGCGTACCGCACTGGCGAGATTCTCATGACGTGCTCACAACAAAAAAAAGTAGGCAGTCGGGGTGGTTTTTTTTTCTGTTCCTCCGGGCTGCGCGGCGTGCATGCTGCTAGCAGCCCTTACGGCGCTCCCAAATCACTGGGTGCATATCTATGTGGGGGCCGCAACACGGAAGTGCCCGTTTCGTTTAAAAGGCGGAAGGGCCCCCATGTGCAAGTTTTGCTTGCATTTTTTTGAGCAACCGCACTATAACTGGATATTGCATTGTTACACTGTCAAGGAAGGAGCACCAGGGGAGGTTAATACATGAAAACTACCCCCCATGGTATTACACACTACAGATAAAGAGAGCTGCTGAGTCATAAAACGCAACAGCTAGCATGGACTCGAGCTCATCTTCACGGGCCGTCACTCCACCGGAGATGCGGGGGTTCCCAAAGTCGGCACCTGGTGATGAAGCAAAGTATAGAGAGAGTCTCGACACTATAGACGACATTGATGAGCAGCAACCCGAGACTGGACCCAAGTCACTCAAAGACCGGGCCCGCCAACTTATTATCGACATGTTCAAGAAACACCTCGGAGTCAAGCTAATGATTATCGCCCAAAGCTTTGGTTCGGCAATGGCTGCAACTACCCGTATGCTAGAGACTTCGACAGATCCACCAATGCATCCGACACAAGTGCTGTTTGCTCGCATGACCATTACTCATGCCGCTTGTATCGCCTACATGTTATACACCAAAGAAAGCAACCCCATTCTGGGTCCCAAGGGCGTGCGCTTGTTACTTAATCTTCGTGGCATGCTCGGTTTCTTTGGAGTGTTTGGCTTTTACTACTCGCTGTTATACCTTGACTTATCTGATGCCATTGTACTCACATTTCTGAACCCCACGGTTACAGGCTTGTTAGCATGGTTGGTGTTGGGCGAGGTGTTTGGGTCGGTGGAAATGAAGGGTGGCCTTGTCTCACTTTTCGGTGTCATTGTCATCTCACGGCCGTCTTTTTTATTTGGTTCGGGCGAACCGGTGAGTGACGGAGTTGTTGCCAGTCCTGGAGGTAGAATGCTCGGTGTCACCATGTCCATGGTGGGTATTGCCGCAGCTTCTTTGTGTTTTGTGGTTATCCGCAAAATCGGCCAACGTGCACACCCACTTATTTCAGTTGCCTACTTTTCATGGTGGTGTTGGGTGGTGTCAGGCACTGCCATGCTCACTGTTCCCGGGCTCAAGTTTGTGCTGCCTAGTGACCTCAGACAATGGGTACTACTTTTCTCATTGGGAATCTTTGGATTCCTGTTCCAGTTCATGCTAACTGCAGCCATTCAGCGAGAAAAGGCTTCTGTTATTGTGTCCATCAACTACACGAGCATTTTGTGGGCACTGTTATGGGAACGGATTATCTGGGGCACTGTCCCCGACATCTGGTCTTTTGTTGGTGGAAGCCTTATTCTGGGTAGCGCTGTATGGATGGCGTATCAAAAGTATTTTGTTGACAATTCTGACTCGCAGTCGGATGACGACGATGTTGCGCGGGACATTGAGGCGCAGGAAGGTTTAATGGCAGGTGGAATTACCGAGGGAGTGGAGTGGAACACGGATGATGATGATGGTGATGTCGATGATGACTTTGAAGTGGATCTCGAGGGTCACGACGAGGGGTTTGAGCTCGAAGGGATGAGTGATGTGGAAGGGGGTGAAAGCATTGAGCTTGAAGAAGTTGAGTCAGCGCAGGTCGCTGGATCCGACGAGGTTCGGTCATAGGGCGTGGCGTTAGCCGAACCACACTCTGGCCATAGCAGATCAATGTGCTTGTTTTTTTATGATCCATGAGAGCCGCAGTTGGAGTCTTGATTGATCGCGGTCCCGTTTGGACGAGGCATGACCAGAGGCACTTTGTGCTTCAAGGCATATATATGTACATAGTGCCGAGGGTTGATTAATAGGTTGGAGACTGTGGTGTAGTTGATGGGTTGGTAGGTGTTTTGATCGGGTGTCTAGCGATCCTAGGTCTACTATCGGGTGTCTGCTGATCCGCACTTCCGCTTTTCCGAGATCACTGATCCGAGGTCTAGTCGTCAGAGCTATTTAGTTGGTCGATATGAATATATTTACTGTTTGTATAAGACAAGTAAGTGGTCTATGGTTTAAGAGGGATATTGATGAGTAAACTCACATAGTGGATATAGAGTTATCCATTAACTAACTGTTAACCTGTTAAAGCAGTGACAAGACTAGTAGAACCAGGAATTCGACACTGAAACTTAGAAATGATTATCTAATGGCATCTCGCCAAAGCTCGGCCCGCCCGTTTAACTCCGAAAACTTCCACTCCGAGCGGCTACAGTGCAGTGCAGTGCATAATGGTGGCTGTGAAGCGTGATTATCGCAGGTTGCGTGCCAAGGCGAGCGACATGCAGGTGGAGAACACGGAACGCGGAGTCAGCGATTCCATCATGGAGTCACCGTAGAGTCACCAGTCAGTGGATTTCGGGATGTCGGTACATTCTTTTATATGACTATATCAGTATAAAACCGGCCTTACACTGTCAACCAACTTCCAACATGCTCTACACTCTGCTCCTTGATATCCTGTTTCTTTTGTGGGGGATCGACTTGTGGGCAGGGGGGCTGATGCTGGCGGTGCCTGTCTCGTATAACTGTGGTTAGAATCATGGCATAAAATCTTGAATGTATAATATACACTAATAATGAGCTCATTTGATAACCCCATATGATAACCCCATAATTACAATCTTTTAGTGGGGTCTGTTGTATAGTGTCTCGACTACAAGCTGTATCTCTTCTGTTGCTCAGTTTAGGCCCCGTTCAGCTGATTCCTCCCACCTCCCACCTACTCACTGCGCTTCCCCACCTACCCCCGACTCCTCGTCCCCGTTCCCCCTCTCTACTTAATCGGATTACCCACAACCCGTCATCTACCAACTAAATAGCAACGAAATAAATCGCAACCCCCATCGGGTCTTACCGTCATCCGTTACTTCCAAACAACACAAGACCCTTTGACCCTGTTAAAGAGTCACCTGCGCCATTAAAAACCCGTTGACTCGTATTACGCTTTGGGTGCGTCGTGCATTTGCAGTGCATTATTAATTGCAGTCCTGCCCAGATCGCCCATTTTTTGTCTGGGCATTTCATTATATATAAAGACAACCGACCCGACTGATCTTCTCCTTACATTTAATCACCATCACTGCTGCGTCGCTGTGGTTCCCTCACCTTTCTTTGGCACATTGTTAACTATTTACTGTTGATTTCGACACTGAGCTATTTTCGCATTCCCCGCCCCCCTCCCTCCTGTCTAGCTGCCACCTTATTTCCCAAACAGTTCCGGCTCGCATTTTTCCCTCGACCTGCGGTGTTTTACCGAACTTTACCAACTGCCTCAACTATTCCGACCCGTTTGTACAACACCGAAAAGCTAAAAAAAACAAACAGCGCTACCAGCGAGTCCATTTCATCTACTCTTGCTCTTTGTACAACTTCTGTTTGTCTACTAACAGTTCTTTGTATATTTGTTTCCCATATTACAACCTGGCATGACTTCTGCCGCTTTGTGTCTCTAACTGTTGTTTTTTACGTGTAACAACAAGATCATCTTCGGCCGACCTGTTCAACACAATAATAGAGCAACCCGCTTCGTTGGCTCCTCCCCCCCCTTTGTTAACCATGGACTTTGTTCCAACAACCGTTGTGGCCGCGGTGCGACGGGCCGGCGCTTCCACTACATCCTCAGCAGCTTCAACCGCCAGTACTACGGCACCAGCCCATCATAGCGACCAGACTCCATTTCTCTACTTCATTGCTCTTGGTCTCGGTATCGTCTTCACCAACCTATGGGTCATTCTCGGTCTCAAATACTGCTTTCGCAACCGTCGCCGCCAGGCTCTATTGGCCCAGGGCCTCATTGACGAAGATACTTACAATGGAACTGGTGAGCTCGGCTTTTACATGAACCCGCTGTTGGCCCCCGACCTGACCCGCCGCCGCCGCCGCGAGCGACGTCTCATGAAGATAGAAGAGCTCAACGAGCGCTTCCCCATTCTCAAGTACAAGGAGTGGGGTGCTGAGCGTGAGCGTTTAGGACTGTCGGCAGAGGGTGGTATTAGCGCGCAAGCAGCATCGACGGCTGCTGGTATGCCCTCGGCCTCTGAGCCCTTGAGTACACATGCTGGAGCATCTGAGGTCAAGGTCACGGCCATGACTGAAAAGCATGCCGACTCTGCTTCTGACAATAACGACGTGCTTACCTCTTCTGTTGTTGCAGTTGAAGATGAAACCATTGCCGACAAGTCCGACAACCGTACTAAGAACGCTGCAGGAGATACTATTGTTGAACAGCTCGATACAGCCGAGTCTGGCAGTTCTTTCTCATCGTCATCAAAGAACGACGACCATCCCACATATGAGCCCACTACAGCTCGAAAAGGTGAAGCTGAAACTACCGATGTACACGTTGCTGATGGCAGTGACGGTGAAGAAGTTGAAGAAGGTGTTGAAGAAGAGGAAGAAGGAGAAGCATTCCACGGTACTTTGGCGCCTCCTGAGATTGTCGACTCTATAGGAGACGTGTGTGCTGTGTGCCTTGATTCTATTGAGCCAGACCACGATATCCGTGCTCTTGGCTGTAACCACGTTTTCCACGACGAATGCATTACTCCATGGCTGACTACTCGTCGGGCCAGCTGCCCCTTGTGCAAGATGGACTTTTCGTCTGCTCGTTATCGCCAGGAAGTAGCAGCAGCTGCTGCTGCTGCCGAAAGTTCTGCTGCTGTTGCTGAACCCGAGCAGGCTCATACTGCTGACAATCGCCCGTTTGATGCGACACGAAACATCATGAATGCCATTGACATCTCGCGGCCAACTACATCAGGTAATGGAGACGGTGAATCGCGGCCGCGACGAGGTCTATTCGCCCGTGTCTTTGGCCCTCCCCCTGCTCATACCGTTGCTACGCATGTCTAAAAACTTGTTTTCTCCCCCTACTGCATTTTGCTTGCAATTTGTGTATTGCCTTTTACGATGGAATGGTGTTGTTGTTATTTACGATGGTTGCGACAAGATATTTGTAGCTTGATGATTTCTCTTTTACTTTGAGTGAAGGTTGTAGATGCTGGATAGCGAGTGGGTGGACTCTTTTGTGATAACTTGTAGAGTGGACTCTTGGGTAATGACTGGTAGAGTAGACTCTTGAGTAATGAAGTTGTAGAGTGATCTCATGTGTAATGAAGTGATCTCATGTGGTAAGGATGATGCTGGGATGGTCAAGATTTTGTAGACGAGTTTCACGGGTTCTCGGAAACATAATGTTCACCAGGGACAAACGACTTATGATCACGCGGATTGGCGGCCGCCTCGTAGAGCGTCACTACTGGCATCTGAGACAACTTTGACCATTCACCACGAAGCCCAATATACGTAATGCGTGTAGTCTCGGCTCCGTGGTTCTCATCAACAAAGATAGTGAGCGTCGTTACATCTGAGAACTTGGCTCTGCTGACGGCGTACTCGACAATGCCATCTTCGCGAACATCGGCCTCAGGATGCTCGATATCAACGCCTACGCCTGACGGGTGGTTTAGAACCATGGCTGGGACAAGTTCACTGGCCGTACTGAAGTCGATATCGTCGCGGTTCATGAAAAGCTTGATTAGCTTGGGTGCTGAATCATCGGCAGCACTGCGGATTAGTATCGAGTGTAATCGCACTAGACCTGTGAACGGAACAGTAATGAGGAGCTGTTCATCTACGTCCGATTCAAGGATCTTGCTTGAATCGAGACGTTCTCCCCATTGCTTGAAAACAGACTTGCCAGAGTCCGGCTCGCTCTCGTTGAGTGTCACAATATGATCATGATTGATGCGTTGGTATAAAGAATTGGCCTCGTTTGTATCTGGAGGAGGAACATGGTCGTGGTCGTGTCCTTCGTGTCCATGTCCATGTCCATGTCCATGATCATGGTCATGTGAACCATGCTCACGCTGGTGCTCGTCTCTGCAATCCATAGTTTTGGAATAAGGACCTAACTGGAACAATTGCTGTGGTGTGTGTCTATAAGCTTTTTGTGGCTAAATTGGAGAAAGCAAACAGTGTATAGATGATATCCACGTGATCCTGGGTAGGTGGTTGGTCTGATAATACTGACAGGTGCAATTGCTGTTGAGGAAGGATGATACAAACAAAAGGGGTATGAGATCCATCAACTAGTTGCTACAATCGCCGCTACAATCGTCCGCCCGATTTGCTGTCATTTGTAGTAATGTGCAACTCGTTCATACTTCATTCGATGAGTTGGATGGATCTACACATCGTAAAGCTGTTCCTGACCCCGTAGGAACACAGCCAATAGAGACCGAGACCGAGACCGATACGGA
Source organism: Sugiyamaella floridensis (assembly GCA_030556845.1). Taxonomy (NCBI): domain Eukaryota; kingdom Fungi; phylum Ascomycota; class Dipodascomycetes; order Dipodascales; family Trichomonascaceae; genus Sugiyamaella; species Sugiyamaella floridensis. The sequence goes on along the minus strand of JAKTUT010000017.1, from coordinate 104,256 downwards.
GGGCACAATGAGGACTAACAATGAAGATAGAACCACAGCATCTACGTTGTGGGACTCTACAAAATAACTGATAGTTATCAGCAACTGAATGGGACAGTGTAACAACAGATTGCAATCGTAGGCAAAGCTCCAAGCACACTGATTGCTTATTGGTACAAAACACACACACCGTTGAGCTGTCAATTACTGCATTCTACTTGCTATTGCTAGCGATTTGCAGTCGTTTAAGCCACTTAGTGAGAACCGGCACCACGAGAAGCCTTCTCAAGAACAGTCTCAAAGGCAACCTCGGCCTCATCGGTACCCTGGATCTCGGTGGAAACTCCATTGAGAGCACGACGAATGGCATCCTTGGAGGACGAAATGATCATTCGGCTCTTGACAGGAGCCACATCAGGGGCCCAAATGAAGAACAGGATCTTGGACCGCTTGCCCTCACCAGACTTGGTCTCGTACTCAAAGTCGTACACGGCATAACGGCACTCGTTCTCGGGCAGGTCGGCAAGGAAGTCGTCATAGTCGGTCGACGACGACGTCTTGTGAACGACAATCTTGGTACGGTCGTCACTGATGGTGTAAATAATGTACTTGTGGGCCTTCTTTAGCTTGAGGTCCTCAAAGGCGCTCACAGCGGCACTATCCACAACGACTCTGAAATGTTAGTGAATATATCCCAAAGGCCCCAAATGGACCCAATTGTCGCCAACTCACCCTGACAACGACTAATGTTAGTAATCTTCTTCCAAATACATTCATAAGAACCACTCACCATTGTTTCCAAACTTAGCTTTTCAAGCAATTGATCCTATCAATATTGCAAAGAAGGAGTGTTTTTGTTGTTCGTTTACGCCCACTTGTAGTATCGCGCTCCCGGGTAACTTGCCACTGCAGTGCAGTCCACGTCATAGCCAAGGGGGCTATGTAAATGAATCGGTTGGAGTTAGAAGGTAAATGAATCACTGTCAAGTCATCTAATTCCTAAAAAATCTACAAAATTCACGTTCACAGCAAAGAATTGAGTTCGCTACTTACAAATAATAAAATAGATATCACTTCATCCTATAAGTTAACTTCTTAACCAGTAGGGAAGACACTTGCTTCACCTGCTCCATCAATTTCCTGAAGGCCAGGCATGAAGGGAAATACCATATGGACAATCTGTCCACGCACATCGGATAATGTGAATGAGCACATACTCGGCAATAAATGAAGATTTACGTGTCTTGGAAACTTCATTGCCGGATACGCGTGTTTGGCACAGCTTAACGGCTTCATAGATACACATCCGAGTGGCCCATGGCGCCAAAACAGCAGAAGGTACACCCTTCTCACGAGGACTGTATGATATCTTTATAATAAAACAGTTGACACATGCTAAAAGTGTTCGTACAACATACGCCTCGCGAGAACTGGCCTCACATAATGACAGGCTGCGACGGAATATCATGTACCAGGTCTTCAAAATTGGCAACATATCGCGGCTCATAGCTGGAATATTCTGAGGCTCAGGCCTCCACCAAAGATAGTACAAAAACTTGTTCTGCTCAATATCGTGATGTACATCCCAAATCTCTCGATCCGTAGAGTTGAGCAAATCAATCCACGCCGTAATCACCTGCTTGAGGTTCCGGCAAGCAGCATCCTTGAACCCCGTCAGAACACACTGATCTCCGCCTGCGAGAATATCAACCCGTCGTCTCTCTGGTAAGTAGCGGTAAAACTCACTGTGATTGATGGCCGCATACAGATGATAGCATACGGAAATAGTACGCTTGCGAGCATCTTCCTTGCTCACTTCAAACACGTCCATCAGGGTTTCTACTTTTTGCCGAATCAGTTGCTCCCCTATCAAAACTGCCAATATTGTCGGGGAAGAAGGCAAAACAGTTTCTGGCACCAGCAGAGGTTGTTTTTTTGTGGGTCCATTGACATTATGCTACGATCCACATAATAGCCATCAGTAGTCAAGTATGCCTTTGATCGGGAACTTCGGAATGCTCGGGACAGGGATCTCCGGTAAATAATAAATATTACCATCATCATCGTAACGTTCACGGTCCTTTTCTGACTGGGTGAAAACCTCCTCTACAACAGATGACAGATCATCGAAAACCTCGACAAATGCCTTCTGAACCTGATATGCGTATGCCTGCATGTTACGACGCAACATGCCCTCAATGAGCTGAACTGCGTCAGGCTGCGTCTGCTCAAGACGCTCAATGAGTCTCCCCATGGAATTAATAAGATATTCCTCCTCATAAATACTTCCCTTCTTTCCCCGAGCTCTCTTACGTTCTTCACGACGACGATTTTTTGCAGTGCGCCGTGACGCTCCGGTCTGAGCAGTGCCGCCAGTCTTGCCAGTGTATTGGGTCAAGTAGGATGGGGCCGTGGACACTTCAGAAGGTGCAAGTGACACATCGTCTGCAGCTTCGGTGTTTCCACTATCGCCGTAGAAAGTCATGGGATCCAAAGTCTTCTTGACCCGGAGTTCGGACAACCGTTCAGTCTGCGATTTGACTTGCTTCTTACAGTCAGACACAAGCTCCATAATGATTCCAAAGCCCTCTCGAAGTCCTGGATCGATTACATCCTCAAACAGATCTGTTTTTTTAGTCTGAGTAGCCACTCTGATGGCTTCAGAAAAGTAGTAGCCTTTGCAGAGTACTGACACGGACTCGACGATATCACCAAGATACTCTCGGTAAATGAGAGCACTATCCTGGTGTTTTCTAGAGTCAAGCGTTACCTCTGCCAGTTTGACAGCAAGAGCATGAACCTCTTCAGCATCCAGAGTCGACTCGGCAAGAGTCAGAGCCTGACGCCAGTCTCCAGCTTGGGTATATGCTTCCAGAGCTTCAGAATACTGGCCAAGGGTCTCGTAAGCGAGTCCAGCGTCAGACTGTTGAGACTGGGATTTGAAGTAATCCGCATAGATCGCGATGATGCGTCGTTGCTTGTCTTCAGAAGACCTAAAAGAGCTTAGAGCGTTTTTATAAAGGTCGTGTGCGATTACATAGTCAAGCAGTTCCTCGAATGCATCATCTCCCAGCTCGACAAGGTGAGAGAGAGCAAGGTCATAACGCTTCAAGTAGTCGTCGACCAAGAATTTACCCCGTGCCTCCGACTGAGCCCTAATGTTGTTCAGGAATGGTAGGTACTCCTTGGGGTCTTTTTGAGACTGCTGAGCGACCTGAAGACTTAGTTCCATATCATACAGACCCAATGCCGTCCTGTACAGAAGTTCAACGTCCTGTAAGAAACAAAGATGTTGAATAGCTTGTTCGCTTCCAGAGCGGTCGGTTTGGTACATCTCTTTCGCAATATTTAATGCAGCCTCCAGGTCAGGTGGACTCCTGCACGCATGAACGGTAAGTCGGCTTTGCAGATATTTTTCTCTGTTCTCGGTCTTATCAAGAACCTGTATCAAGGCATCGCAGATTGAGTTGATTTTACTGGAATTTGCTTCGGGAGCCACATTGTCAAGCTTGTCAAGAGTGGAGACATACATAGTTCGAGAAACGTCCTCCTCTTTGAGCCCACTAACAAACAAATCGAGATACTCAACTGAGTCCAACTGCTGGACAAATGTTTCGGTCTCAGCATAGAATTGGGCAACATCATAGTCATGAAGTAAGTTGAGGTCAATTCGATGCACTCGACAGGATTTGAACGCCAGATCGTATCGTATATCAGCAATATTTTTTCTTACTTCTGTAAGCATCATGATCCGTGGATGTATAGTCTCCAGATTTCCTCGCGACGCCTGCAGCACAAGCGCAGTGGAAGACGGAATGACTGAGACCAGAAGAGATCCTCGCTCAATTGACCGGCATCGTTCGTCAATCTGTTGGTTTTCGTCACTAGGGACGACAATGTCGTTCACATTTGTGCAAAGATGACAGAACTTCAAGAAGCTCTGGGCAGTTGTGAAAACAACATGCGAATTTGTGACAGCCAGCGAGGTGACCGCTGTAGCCAGTTGCCGCTCATTGGCATACAGTTTGCCGCTGTCGGTAATAGCGTACACAGTTGGAGTTGCAACAGAGTTTTCATCAGTCTCATCTAATAATTCGTACCCGCTGCTAACTTGAAAATCCACACAACGCTCTGGTAGACTCGGCACAATATCAGACTCTATTACCCCCAGGTTGGGTGGAGAGATGCGATAAATTCGGCCATCAACGGTCTCAAACACGAATGCCTTGAAGTCTGACTGAGGACGGAGCAGATAGAGGTCTGGTGTTATATCATGCACGGCCGCAACTTCAAACTCCAAGTCAATGTCAAACTCTAGGATAACGAGAGTAGTACCGACAAGCTCATCCACGGCAATTGCCACTAAGTTTTCAATGTAGGCAACCTGCTTCGGCACAGTGTCATCGGGAAGTATCGTATCCAGAGGAATCTTTTTGAGAACAGTTGGCGCTTTCACTCGAGCACCGTCTGCTATTGACCACTCAGCGATTAGCAAAGACTTTGCGGTCAGTATGGCAAACCGATTATTTACGGTGTTTACAGCAACATGTAGTGGAGCATCTTCAACGTTGAATCTGCGGAATGCCATAGGAGGAGGAGTGTTTGCAATTTTGAGCGGGGTAATTTTGATCTCTGTGCCGTTCAGTACAACAGTTGTTCCCAGGTCATTGGGCTGAAGAGTCGGTCCTGAAATGAGCGAACGGACAAATGCGTGACTCTCTAATCGGTACTCGTATCCAGGGCATTCATAGCAGGCCAGCAAAGTAAGAGGGTTTTCTGGATGCCATTTGATCCATTGCAACTGTCCGGAGCCGATACGAGATAGGACTTTCTGCTTCAGATGCCATTCGTAATTACTGACCGTCCACAATTGAATCGAATCTTGAGAATGTATAGCAAGAACATCGGAGTCGGTATTCCATGCGAGACCCTTGACGATGGGGCCAGTGGTTTCCTCGTCTGGTTCAGTACGCATAGAGAATTCGTTGCGACGAAGACCATTTCTCTCAAAAAAGATGAGATCAGGACCGACACTACCAGATGGAGATGATTTCTGAACTGCGGCAATCAGGTTGCCCGATGGACGCCAAGCAATTGCGGCCTCCTGCGTATCCACTGGTTCAGAGACGCTTGACAGAGCGCCGTCACGAGCATAGACACGGATGGTGCGACGGCTCAGGTCTTCAAGCGCATCAATTGAGCTGACAGCGAGGAACTCACCGTCTCCTCGCCAAGAGATGCGAATATCAGCAGCATTGTCTGAGTCGCAGATGATACCGCTGTCGACTTTCTCTGGCATGGTTGGATCACGGAGCGCTTTGGCACCTTTACCTTCGAACTGAGTCTCTTTCTTTCCCCATCCTACCGAGACATGTTTTGAGATTGACAGATCAGACGTTTGAATAGGCGTTTCACAAATCGGTTCAAAGCCTCGGCTGAGAAGTGTTATAGATGAGGCAGTGGCAATAGCCAGGATCTCTTCATCAGGACTCCACGAAGCATCACAAATATTAGAGCTGATAGTCCCAACGATTTGTACAATGGGTTCTTGGGTATTTGGGTTTCTGGAGATGTCGTATATATCGCCATTTGACAGGACGACAACTGCCTTGTCGGAATCAGCAAAGTACTTGGAACCGACTATGTGGGCACCAGTTGTTGCTTCTTCATCAGGCAATGTCCAGGAAGCTAAGATTCCCACATCTCCTGATTTCTGAGTTAGCCAAACAAAAACGAAGTCAATCTGGGTCCATTCCAACCACATACCGTGATCTGCTGAATCTCAATGCTAGCAAATTCGTCAGTAGGACCAAATGTGCACACCATAGAGTCGTTGACAGCGTCAAACTCGGCGCTGACCAGCGGCAAATCTGGAACAGTAACCGAGCGCACCACCAGCACTCCGCGGTGCACAGGGACGAGGTTACGCATGATTGATGGGGGTTGTAGCACGTAGAAACGGTCAATCCTAGCTGATGGTAGAGATCAACTAAAAAAAGTTTGACCTAGCCCTGGCACGAATATGTTGGTCAAAGCAAATGAGTTGCTTAAAGTGCCAGATAAAACTCTAAAATATAGTTGGGATATGTGATGGTTTGCTCTCCCCGCGTACTCAACTATTCGTTAGAGATAAAGAATTGAGTTGCAACGGGATTAATCACTATATTACTTGTATATATCTTGCGGTCCAGTGTATAACCGAGGTGCACATAACCCAGCCGCTCTCTGGGTACACAAACCCCACCTAATCCGGATAACTAACAGTTAGATTCTTCGACCTTTCAAGTCAACAGCCAAAATATGCACACAGCTCAGTACCTGGACCCACAACCGACGCTGTCATCGTCAATTCTGGCTGGTGGGTATCACCACCCGTTGCTACGTGTATGGCAAAACAACCGCTTGCTCAGCAAGGACATGTTCATCTATCCTATATTTGTAACTGATGATGATGACGAAGAGACTGTCATTCCCTCACTTCCTAACCAGAAGCGGTGGGGTGTCAACAAGCTGGTACCATTTATTGGTTCTCTTATTGAAAAGGGTCTCAAATCCGTTATTCTGTTTGGCGTGCCTTTGAAAGAGGGTGTTAAGGATGCGGAGGGTACTGCTGCTGATGATCCCGACGGTCCTGTCATCAAGGCCATCAAGGCTCTGAGATCCAAGTTCCCAGATCTCTTCATCATGTGCGATGTGTGCATGTGTGAATACACTTCTCACGGTCATTGTGGAGTTCTCCGTGATGATGGGTCAATTATTCGTGATCGTACAGTGCGCCGGTTGGCTGCCATTGCAGTTAATTATGCCAAAGCAGGAGCTCATGCTGTCGCACCTTCAGATATGGTCGACGGGCGTATCCGTGCCATTAAGCAGGGACTTATTGACAATGATCTGGCCCACCGTACACTGCTCATGTCATACTCAGCCAAGTTCTGTGGTAACCTGTATGGTCCGTTCCGTGATGCTGCAGGCTCATGTCCTTCTCAGGGTGACCGTAAAGCTTACCAACTGCCTCCTGGAGGTGCTGGTCTTGCCCGTCGTGCACTTGTTCGAGACATTAACGAGGGTGCTGATGCATTTATCATCAAGCCATCGACTTTTTACCTTGATGTTGTCAAGGACGCTGCAGAGATCTGTCGGGATTACCCCATTGCTACATACCAAGTCAGTGGAGAGTTTGCCATGATCCATGCTGCTGCTGAGAAAGGTATAGTTGATCTACAGGCTATGGCATTTGAGGCTGCACAGGGTAGTCTTCGTGCTGGTGCCAACCTACTCATTTCTTACTTTACCCCAGAGTTTCTTGAATGGCTTGAGTAAACCAAGTTCACTCACACGGAGTCATCAGCAATCTCATGTAAATAATTAATCATTCATTTTTTGTTCTCCGTAGTCCGCTTTCATTCTCGTAATCCATTCCTTTAATATCGGTGTCTTTGTAATTCACCTCCGAAGCTGATAAATTTAACTAGGCCATGTTCCGCACATCCCCGGATTAGCCCTTGCCGCGCAACACCACCATCAAAACTATAAAATACCCCCTGAGAACCGCTTCACTCTTTCTTTCTGTTCATTACTTAAACCAAACAATGAAGTACATCAACATCAAGAAGGATTCCGAGCGCACAGCCGATGATCTTTACATTGCTGATGGCTCACTGCCGTCAATTGGTCCTGGCCAGGCCCTGGTGAAGGTCAGTGCATTTGGTCTCAATCGTATGGACATCATTCAACGAGGAGGACAGTATCCCCTGCCTCCTGGAACTTCCGAGGTTCTGGGAGTCGAGTTTTCCGGCACAATTGAGAAGCTACATGCCGAGGGTAATGATGATGTCGACGATGGCACAGGCCGCAAGTTTGCTGTTGGAGACAAGGTGTTTGGACTCGTCACCGGCGGTGCCTATGCCGAGTACGTGGTAGCCACGACACCCACGTTGCTCCACCAGCCTGAAGGCATGTCCGACACGGTGGCAGCCGGTATTCCGGAAGTGTGGTTCACTGCTACACAAGTTGTTGAGCTCATTGGCAAGCTTGAAAAGGGCCAGAGCCTCATGTTTCACGCTGGAGCCAGCTCGGTCGGAATTGCCGCTGTCCAGTTGGCCCAGCTACTGGGAGCCCGTCGAGTATTTGCAACAGTTGGATCTGATGACAAGAAGGAGTTTCTTAAGACTCTTGCTATTGACGAGAGCAACAAGGACGTCATTGTCCCCATCAATTACCATACAGAGGACTTTGTCGAGGTAGTTGCCAAGTATGAACCTCAGGGTGTCGACGTCATCATCGACCCTGTTGGAGGCTCATATGTGAATCGTAACCTCCAGGCTATTGCTCGCGATGGAATTATTGTGGCTATGGGAACCATGGGTGGAGGTGTTGTCGACAAATTGACATATGGCATGCTACTATACAAGCGTGTCACGATGATTGGCACCACTTTGCGCTCTCGTTCTCTTGATTACCAGTCCCGCCTTCGAAACCTCATTGCTACTCAGGTCGTTCCTCAGATTCTGTCTGGAAAGCTGCAACATCATACCGAACAAATATTCCCGTTCAACAAGGTTGGAGATGCCCACAAACTTCTTGAAGCCAACCAGACAAAAGGCAAAATCATTGTTGAGGTAACTGAGGTTTAACTGTTTGTTGAAACAGTTGTTTTTCTGGTTTTAAATAGTGATGTAGTGTCATGCTGTACGTCATACTGTACATGCAAAATAGATTTATTGGTCGTAAACATCAGAATCATGCCAAAACAGCCTGTCTTCTCACTGGTTCTTCCTCTTCTGCCTCGTGCTCCAGTTGCGGAACATCGGATGGAACTTGTGGCATATCGGGCATATCGGGAATCTTCTTAGCGAGCTCTTCACGTTCCAGTGCTTCAAGTTCTTCTTGAACATCGGCTTCATCAGCATTCGAGATCTTGGATGCCAGCATCTCTGAAATCTCATTCTGATAAGCTATTCCCTCGGCCGATTCGTCCATAATCTTCTCAACTCGCTCGAGCGACATCTCCTGGTTAAGGATGTTGAGAACCTTTGATCCCTGTTGCAGTCCAAACATAACATCTTTCTGTACAAGAGCAAACTCAATGCTATGTGTGAGTTGCTCAAGAGTCTCCAGTTGCTGATCTGTTTGTGACAAAAGTTTCTCTTGGTATTTGCGCTTGCGTAGCGCCAGTAGAGCTCGTTGCTTGTCGCCCTTGACAAGACATTGCTTGGCTATCTCATGCTCTCTATCCAGTACTGTGCGGATCCGTTTCTGATATTGTCGTAGCTTGTCTCGCTGGATCTTCATATCCAGAATGGCCCTATCTTGGGTCGTCACTTTACTTGAACCATTTCCCATATTGTCCAAGCTATCGGTGGTGAAGGGGGTTTTAAACGGCGTCAATGAGCTGTTAGGCATGGTGAATCGCTATGGGTATAGCCTGAATAATCCCTTAACCGCCATCAGAGCTAGGCATTATCTCCAACAGAGAGATGATGGTTAATCGAATATGCGGTGAAGCAGGGCTGGTGGTGCGGCTCAATTTTTTTCGGGATTATCACCTACTACAAATTTCAAATAACCAAAAACAACGGTTCCTTGACTGTGTATTTCTCTGCTCAGGCAAATGAGGCGCCCAAACAGACCATCGACCGCCGACTCCGCACTCGATAAAACTGTGTATGAACTTGTAAGAGAATATCTCGAAACAAAGGCTGAGCAGGATGCTAGCAAAGTACCCAAGGATGATGATGAAGACCTAGACGCTGTAGACCAGGACCTCGACGTTCTTTCGCAGCTTCGTCACCTCCAGGTATCACAAGCCGTTGACATATGCCAACAAGCCGAGATGCGACTTCGACGAGTCAAGCGAGTGGCCATGATGGCGTCTGTCGAAAAGGCCATCACTGCGATTCGTAAGGAAGAGAGGGAGAAGACTGAAGGAAGAAAGAAGGACTCAGAACTCGATAGCGACTTTGAGGGTCTCGATGAGTCGACGCTCATGGAAGTAAAAGACACTAATCAAATGAACAAAAGTGTTGTCAGTTTGTGGAACGTTCCTGCTGCCCCTGTGACAACTGCTGAGGCAGTTGTTGTCGACTTACCATCTAGTGACAAACCACCGGAGCGCAAGCGCCCCCGCAAGGACGAATCATCCGGTTCAACAAAACGGAAAAAGGATAAGCAAGACAAACTTGACCGTCGTCCAACAACTTCCATTACTCTGGCTGATCTGGGTGGAATTGACAAGATCATCAATCAAGTTCTCGAAATGGTGGCCATGCCATTAAGTCACCCCGAGGTTTATTCTCAGATTGGCACTGATATCCCCCGAGGTATTCTGCTCCACGGTCCGCCTGGATGTGGAAAGACGATGTTAGCCAACGCTCTTGCTAACGAATTGGATGTAGCCTTTATTTCTGTTTCTGCTCCATCCGTTGTTAGCGGAATGTCTGGTGAATCAGAAAAGAAACTACGAGAAATCTTTGAAGAAGCAAAGAGTCTGGCTCCGTGCCTCATATTTATTGATGAGATTGACGCCATCACCCCAAAAAGAGAAAGTGTCCAGCGTGAAATGGAGCGTCGAATCGTAGCCCAGTTGCTTACTTGCATGGATGATGTGTCCATGGAGAAGACGGGCGGCCGTCCCGTTATGGTCATTGGCGCTACAAACAGACCAGATGCAATTGATTCGGCTCTTCGAAGAGGAGGTCGTTTCGACCGTGAGATCTGCATGAGTGTTCCTGACCAAGAGTCTCGACAGAAGATTCTCGAGACAGTTTGTAAAAAGCTGAAGCTAGAGGGAGGCGAGAACTTCGACTACAAGAAACTTGCTAAAATGACACCTGGTTATGTCGGGGCCGATTTGCATGCACTGGTTTCTGCGGCAGGTGTCAGTGCCATCAAAAGAATCTTCAAAGACCTGAATCTGAATGTGGCCGCTACAGCTACCGTTGCTCCAGCTCCTCTGGCTGACGAGCAAGAAGAGTCAATGGAAGTCGATGGGAAGGAGAATAATGCCATAGCTGCTGCATCGGCAACCACTGCTACTATCCCGAATGGCTCGCCTGAATCGCAAAATCACATTCGCAAGCTGCTTAGCATGTACCCCGAGCCGTTGACTCCTGAGCAGCTCGAGCCATTGGCTATCAAATTTGAAGATTTCCTCTCTGCAATCCCTACCGTTCAGCCGTCATCAAAGCGTGAAGGCTTTGCCACAGTTCCAGATGTTACATGGCAAGATGTTGGTGCTATGAATGCCATCCGCGAAGAACTCGAGTACGCTATTGTAGAGCCCATCAAGAATCCCGAGCTGTACGGTGCAGTTGGTATTAATGCTCCCTCGGGCGTCCTTCTATGGGGTCCTCCTGGTTGTGGTAAGACTCTTCTGGCCAAGGCTGTCGCCAATGAGTCTCAAGCAAACTTCATTTCGGTTCGCGGTCCTGAACTCCTGAACAAGTATGTGGGAGAGTCTGAACGTGCCGTAAGACAGGTTTTTGTCCGCGCCCGCGCTTCTGTCCCCTGCGTCATTTTCTTCGATGAACTGGATGCGCTTGTCCCGCGCCGTGACGATTCCAACTCTGAGTCTTCATCTCGAGTCGTCAACACGCTGCTCACTGAACTTGATGGCGTTGGAGATCGACAGGGAATTTATGTCATTGCTGCAACCAATCGACCGGATATGATTGATAACGCCATGCTGCGTCCTGGTCGACTTGATAAGCAGCTCTACGTTGATCTGCCAACTGCAGACGAGCGAGTCGAGATCCTGCGAACGGTCACGCGATCATCACCAATTGACTCGTCTATAGACCTGTCAAAACTCGCTCATGACGAAAGATGCAGAAACTTCAGTGGTGCAGATCTCGCGAACCTCACACGTGAAGCTGCAGTATTAGCATTGAAAGATGTCTTTATCACTCGCAAGGCAACTGGAGTTCAGGATGGCCCCGCATCTGTTCAGATCACCTCGGAGCATTTTGAATCTGCCTTTGGAAAGGTTCGTGCTAGTGTCACTGATCTGGATCGCGCAAAGTACCGTCGGATGAAGGAAATGACTGGTTCAAAAAGCTAGACTCATTGTACATTAATATAGAACAACACGATGCATAAGATCTGTAATGTTAAAAAGTAGCACAGCACGAGTATTGTGCAAAGCCATGAATAAATAGCTGTAACAGGAGACTTAGGCGTGTCCACGACGAAGAACATTCCTTCGAACTCTCCATCCCTGTGCCCCCGAACCGACGGTACGCTTTGACAGGTATGGCATAGGCTCGCTGGTTTCCAATTGAGAATTCCAAAGCTCCCATAGTGGCAATTGCAGTCGTCCTCGGACAAGCACCAGCTTCTGGTCCTTGAGTTTCAACAGTGACTTTGGGGAAATGGGTGATAGCAACCTCAAGCACCTGCTCTCTGGATCTATAGACTGAACGACGGCGTACCCAACAAGTCTCGTAACTTCAGGTGTCAGAAGATGGTTGACTGACTGCGATTCAATCCAGGGAATCTCTTCCTTAGTGTACGAAGGCCTCAAATCCACATCACTGTCAACTGCGACAACTGCAACGAGAGATCCATTCAAGCAAAGACTGATATCTCCGACATCAACACCCTCGGAATCAAGAACACCAACGGCTTTGATAGCCAGATCTTCATCACTGCCATAGGGAACAGAATATGGAGCAATCTCTGTGAGGTGCTTGGAGAAACCATGGGTCGAGTGAAGATATGTCATGAGCTGAAGAGTTCTTAAGTCAGCAGCAGAATATTTGGAAGAGGACACACGCTTATATGACGTGACCAATAGGGAGTCGAGAGTAACAAATGGAGCAGATGGGCATGATGCGGCAAGTGAGCTTCGCAGATCCATTTGGGATTCTTCAGACCCCAAGCTAACGATGACAGCGGGTGACATCAATGAAGAAAACGCTTCGAGGAAACCAACTCCCAGACCCTTTGTCCAGCCCGGCGTGTTAATTATCAGCGGAGCGCGCACTTTGGACTGAGATTTTTGATAGGTTCGGAAAAGATCTATAGCAAGGTCAAGGTACAGTTGAGGCCGATCCTGTGGTGAAATGTAACCTAAGCCGTGAGCTTTCACTACGTTATCCATTTTCGAGTGTGAAAAGTGGGGTCCAAAGTTGTAGGACTTCATCTCAGAAAGTGTCAGGGCACCGGGTGGTCCGTACTCGGGCTGGCCGGGATCAAGATCCATAAAATAAGGCGGTTCAGATTTCGACAGAAGGAAATTACCCAAAAACTTTGAGAGAGAAGACTTTCCAGATGACTTTGGGCCCACAACAAGGATTACTGAAGCCTTGTCATCATCTTCATTGACAAGAGTTCGGTGAGCAAAGTCGTACCAGGATCGGAACGATTCGAATAGCCTTGTGGATTCCGGACCTTCGAGAAGTAGCTCGTAGCTGGTTTCAAATGTTTGATCTCCCCATAGATTTTTAAACGGAGGAGCCAATTTCCCAATTGATGTAAATTTGGAAGCTTCAACAGGACTAATCTTTATAACAGCTCTGCTGTGGTCAAAAAGCTCTTCGTTATCGTCGTTTCGAGTCTCAGTAGCCAGGCTAAGATCCTCTACCTGCACACACTCAATCACGGGGATAGCATGAGTACCATTGTCGGGAGCACAGACATAGAAGGATTTCTTACTAGCGTGAATTTTCGCTCCCATCAACGTTATGGCGCCCTTTTGAACGGTGAGATAGTATTCACCTCGAAACACAAGAGTGTTTCCTTTGGCAAGACCGTAGATGGCTGAGTTGTCTGCAAGAGGAACATGGTTATCGGGACCAGGCTCAAACTTTGAAAGACGGACTGTTGGAACATATGCTGGGAAGTCGTTTTCCTCGCCATTTATCTCATCTTGAGTATAGTATGGAGTCGAGGTATCATCCGAGTTGATGCCGGGAGTTACAGAGGGCGACACGTTTTCGGGGCTCTGAGGCTCGTCTTCCGATGTTCTAGCCGTTTTGCGTGACGCCAGAGCACTTACAGCAGCTGATGTTAGTACTGCAACCCGATGATCTTTAACATTGACTTACACTTTCGCTTCATTGGTGACAGTTGTGCAATGAAAACCGGTGCTTCAGCAGCTGGTGAATCTTTTTAAGGGTTAGGCCTCATGGATCTGGTACTGAACCCCGGATTCAAGCCTTGTACGGTAAGAATCCAAGATATTGAAAGATAAAAGTAGAGAATTTGTAAGATAATTTGTAAGTTTGATTTGACATATGAATAAACATTGATCTTTAGAGCATATCAGAATTTATTGTAGTGGCTTTTACTGTACTGAGCTTTGTAACATTTCACAACTAACACAATTAGAGGGTTGATGGTCCGAAAACAGAGCATCAATAACCCGTCCAAACTTGTACATCATTCTATAGTATACAAGTAAGTTAATTCTTTGGTAAGCTACACTGAGTCGACATTTTCAGCTGATAAGATCTCGAAGTTGTGGGGTATAGTTTGAATCAACAGCTGGCTGATGGTGCGGCTGGAGTAAGCGGCTGGGGCGCGGGCAAGTGGTGTGACAGAAATTTCGATATCCAATCATCTTCGCGGCTAACCCAGACGTCTTCCGACATATCTTTTGCACCGTATACATCCAACAATCACAATGTCTGACGCCGAGTCTGAGTCCAAGCCTGTCCTGCACACCGGTATGTATCATTGAATCATTGTATTATGGCAGTCAACTAACAATTCAGTCCAGGCCAACCCTCTGTAAGTTTGGATTGGATCGTCGTAAACAAAAATGTCGTGTGTTTGTAGACCCGAGAAGTTCAAGAGGTGGAGCGAATACCTCTTCTCTATTCATTTTTTTGGCTGAACGTTCAAGCATTGACATATATCCGACACAAATCATCACATCAAAACTAGCCAACTAACCTCAGGTTTCCCCAGCAGAACCAGACTAAGCACTGCTGGCAGAACTATGTCGACTACCAGAAGTGCGTAAAGGCCAAGGGAGAGGACTTTGCTCCTTGCCAGGTGTTTTTCCGCAACTACAGCTCTCTGTGCCCGACTGCTTGGGTTGAGAAGTGGGACGACCAGCGTGAGGCCGGTAACTTCGCTGCTCGCATCTAGAGCACGTCACAGTAAAGGAACAACGCTGCTTTTATATATTTCATGTAGTGGCTCATAACATTATTACATGAAGTCATCATCATCAAAGTCGTCGAATTTCTCGAGCGACTTCTCCAGTTCTTCGTCAATCTCAATTAGCCCATGTTCGAGCTCAAACTGCTCCTTTTGTCGTTGTTTGGCAATCTCCTCCTTTTTGACCTTTTCCTGTCTTTGCTGACTCTTGATCTGATGAGCTTGTTCCTTGTCGTAGTCTAATCGTTCCTGGCGCAAGTTTGGGAACTTTTCTTCCTTGGTTTTGTTCAGACGGTTGATAATAGCATTGATTCGCGTGCTGATGTGCACCTTGCGCACCTCTTTGCTCTTCTTGAACCCGACTTGACCCACTGCCATAGACCCGGCCTTGTGCAAGTTGCTCCATGGTGTATAAATAACTTTGACATCATCCCGTTTGTTCCCTTGAATCGAGTTGGCTTTTGTCAGTTGAGCACAGTCCTCAAGAAGCTCTTCGGGGATCTCGGTCCACGCCATATCCTTTGGTAACCGTAGATACACATGCGCCGAACTGAGGTTATCAACGTGAAACCTGT
This sequence comes from Sugiyamaella floridensis, assembly GCA_030556845.1. Classification (NCBI taxonomy): domain Eukaryota; kingdom Fungi; phylum Ascomycota; class Dipodascomycetes; order Dipodascales; family Trichomonascaceae; genus Sugiyamaella; species Sugiyamaella floridensis. The sequence continues at coordinate 88,597 of JAKTUT010000017.1, read as the reverse complement.
ATTAGAATGACCTGTTCCAGCTGTTTTGGTTCGTCGAAATACTCACCAAACATCGTTGTCGAATCCCCATTTTATGAGGTCCTCATCTACCTGTTAGTATCAGTGTTGGCGCGGATCATATCGTCTTGATTCCTACGCACTCTCTTCCTTGTGTTTTCCCATGTATATAGTTACAGGGGGATCTATGGTTCCCGATGATCCTGTTGACTGGAAGTAATACACCATTTCGTGAGGTCCAAAATGAAGGCTTTGATACAGTTAACATGTGCAATTTTCACGGGATCATGATGACTAAGTACAGCTGCATCAAATTGATACGGTCAATCCAGCACATCACAGGAATCATCCATACCTTTTAACAAATAGTGATTGGTTGATAAATGTTATTTCCCGATAGTTGAAAGTCTTGTTGATACCTTCGTCTGTCCATAGATTCACTCCGAGAACGGAAAGAATATCTACCTCTGAGATCCAGGTAAGGGTTGGCTCATTAAGGTACGCGTCCGATCTGCAGTACTCCACCAGTCTCATAACAATCATGAGCGATTTCCCAGACACAGATGACCTCAATCCGTACGAGGTTCTTGGACTCGATTCGAAGGACACCTCTAAGATTAATGCTGCCGACATCAAGAAAGCGTATCGTCGAAAGGCGCTTTTGACACACCCCGACAAGGCGACAACAGAAGACGAGAAATCAAAGTTCCACACTGAGTTTCAGCGAGTCGCGTTCGCGTATGGAGTTCTCTCTGTTGAAGATAGACGCGCACGATATGATCGAACAGGCAGTTTTGACGAGATCGAGTCCGAAAGCAGTTTCCGAGATCTATTCTCAGACCTGTGTAAAACTGAGGTTACCAGGGAACAGATTGAGCAAGACAAGAAGGAGTACCGGGAGAGCGGTGAGGAGGAGCAGGACATTCTCAAGTACTACAAGGAAGGAGAGGGAGACATGGAGGTTATTTTTGAAAATGTCGTGCACAGCGACGTTCTTGCGGACGAAGACCGCATTCGAGGCATCATTCAAAAGGCCATTGACAATAAAGTTGTTCCTGCATACTCCAAGTTCACCAAAGAGTCGAGCCAATCGAAGAAACGGCGACGAGCAGCAGCCAAGAAGGAGGCCGAAGAGGCGCAGGAGCTCGCTGAAGAGCTTGGACTCAATAAGGCAAAGAAAAAGGCAGGAGGAAATGACGAAGAGGCCCTTGCTATGATGATCCGCAAGCGAGGAGAATCACGATTCGGCTCACTAATCGACAGTCTCGAGGCGAAGTACTCGAAACCAGCCAAAAAGACCAAAAAGGCCAAGAAATAGAGAATATTGCGCGCCAAAAAAACGGGTGTTGTATGTATTATACATGGATATAGACGAGGCGTTTTTTTTTGGTTTGTGTTGTTAATATGGCGGTTGCTGCAAGTCTGATAAATAATATTCGGCAGTAGCTTCAGAAAACGGATACGTTTGATCACTCATCATGGAGAAGAGTAGATTGGAATCCTCATTCATACCAATAAAATTGTCCACACGAGCCGGAAACGTGTCGAACAGTGATTTGGAAGCACCACCGGTTGAAGCCGTCAACTTGTCATGCATCAGTTCAAGCATTTTGAGACAGCGGGTTGCAGATACGCCATGGTTCTCAAACAATCGTAGAGATTGAAGCGCCATTTTCCAAGCTGACGCCATTGATTCTCCATCCAGCTCTCCTTCAAGCATAGGCTGTAGTTTGGCAGCAATTAAAACTGTCGCTGAGGTGTACACATAGAAGATGTTGTACCACATAGCTGGCAGATTGGGGGTGCGCTTGTTCTCAAAAACAAGTGTTATTAGGCGGATTGCTGCCATGACACACATTTTACACATTGCCTTTTCCATCATCGTCTGAAGATAACTGTCATTTGCTTCCGAGTTGTTTTTGCGCTTGGCAGTGAAGTGAGGAAGTAGAACTGGCCGGTACAACATGATCTCAATGTGCCAGTACCTTATATACAAGACATTTGTGAGGCGGCGCAACGGTGCATTGGCCTCGTGCTTATCGACGTTCTCAATGCGCAGGTATTCTGGTAAGCTCTTGCGAAATTTAATGAGCTTGCCCTCTAACTCGAGGATGTTGCGCAGCACCAATGGCTGAAGCTCATCCATGGCTCCATCATTGTCATTTGTGTCATAGAACCCAAGCAGGATCTCGGCGAGAATGTCATACAATTTAAGGGTTTGCTCGTAAAATGACAGCACCGATGGCGGGCTATTTTGTGGAGGTTGAATGATTTCGCTGTCGGTGATGTAACTGTCGTCGATGAACCGTGGTGGTACGACTTTGAAATCTTGAGTAATCATGAGTGGACGTCCAAACGTCATGGACACCGTACGATCCATGAGAATGCAGCCATACCACAAGCGACGACACATCTCCTGCTCAATTAGGCTGGGGCGGGAGGATATTTGCGATTCACGGTGCAGACCCAGTTCCTGGGCCACGCGGATGGCCAGTCCAACAACGTTCCAACAAGCAGCAGGCTTTTGGGTTGCCTGGAGGTATTGGCCAATTAGTAGCAAAGCCTGTAGGAGGATCAAGGAGCCGGAATCAGTAGCGTCCAGAACGTTATTGTAGTCCAGGTGTTTGCGAGCTCGATTGAAGTATACTTGGGATGCCGACTGGCGCGACGGGGTGTCGAAGCCGCCAGATGCAAACAGACAGCCGAATGAGAACACAACGTTCATGATGCAAAAGAAGAGATGGCTTCCATTTTTGTCCTCATCTGAGATAGTGCTGGCATTAACACTGTTTGGAAGAGCCGACGAATCAGCGTTCAATTCTTCCAATGGTACCGAGGATCCGGCAGTACTGACCGAGGAAATGGAGGCCCAAGATCGGGGTGTGGGCTGCTCGGCTTCCTGGTCATTAACGGACCACACAGCGTTGTATGCAGCCATGAACGAAGGTTCATGGATAAACGGGTACATTGAGTAGATGTAGGTGAAGTAGAGCTGGACATAGTGGTCAGCTAGGCGCTTCGACGGCACCTTCCAGTCCTCCTTTGTTTCTCCGTCTTGATCATAAAAGGCGATTCCTGATGTGGCCAGTTTATACCGGTTATGCGAGGTTGGTTTGAAGTATGAAAAGGCGGCAGGGCCCAGACGAGGGATTGTTTTGGTGGCTTGAGGCTCGCGCGACTGCTCTGGTGACGACTTTCCGGCGCTTATAGCAGCCTCGACTAGTCGCATAAATGACAGTGCTGATGAGGAGCCGTAAAAGTCTTGACGACGGGCCGAGCCTTTGATGGTAGCAGCACCCATTGCGTCTGGTACTGCGTGGGATTCGGCGTCCATGGCTGAGTCGGCCAAGTTTTCGGGCGAAGAGACGCCCGAGTGTCGGTGGATCTGGACAGGAAGGCCATTGGGTGTAGCATTCTCGGGACGTGTTAACGAGGGCACTTGTGGGCTCGGATTCGAAGCGTCCTCCGAGTCACCGGCCGAGTCTTCAGCCTCGACGTCGTATTCCATTGAAGTAGCAGGTCGAATGATTTCGTGCTCACCAAGCATTGCTAGTTTTGCCTCGAGCTGGCGTACATATGAGGCCGAGACTCGTGTGCGTGTGTATTTCTTTGCATACACGCACTCAAAGCCTCTGGTAGCACATCGCGAGCACGCGGGCTGGGCGCCATCGCAGCGGACCTTGCGATCGCGACACTTTTTGCAGGCAAGACTGACGCGCTTGCGGTGGCGCGTTGAGCCGGCAGTCTCAAATTCTGGTGTGCCCGAGTCCATGATGGAGGGACCTGCCGGGCAGGAAGGGTTTGAAATAGAGGTAGGTTGTGAGGACCACACACGAGCTAAACTCTGTCATACAAAAAAAGGGCTGTCCGTATTCAGTACGGCGGGATCTTATCTCTTATCGGATGCGGTTTAGGGCATTCAGAGCCCTATGGAGAGCCTGTCGTTGTTCAAGGTTCCAGATATAGTACCAGAGCATGGAAATGAGCGCCAATGTCGGAAACCTGGTCATCATGGTACTATAGACATTTGACAGCCGGTTGACATTGTGACTATTTTTTGCAGCTGGTGTTGGGGGTGGTGCTGTGTGGACAGAAAGCCATGCAACTGTTCTGGCCAATAGTGGGCCAGGCTCTATGCAAGATAAGAAGCAGGCTGTTTCAGGCCAACGGCTTTAATCCAATATATACAAGAAGCATCAAAAATTGAAGAAGTACCAAATGGAAACCGAGTTGGTTTTCTATTAAACTAGTAGCAAAGAAAGATCTGATATGAGGATGAATGAGATTGACCAAATTGAGAGGATTGGCTGCATAAAGTAGGGCTGTAATACCTCGGTACCAAGCCTTGACTAGACACCTAATAGAGAGTTAATTGCAGTTGCGGTTTTGTTTTTATACGAAACTTTTTGACCGATCGATCCATGTTATCAATATCGGATTATCCGCTTTCACTACTAGACTTATATTTGTCGAATACGAGATTTGACTGATGTCAAACATTATAACTGATGAACCGTCGAGGTTAGTCACTTCCAACTGCATTGATCCCGTGAAAAAGTAATACTGCACTCCCAGGCGGTGATTCCTGGCACCGGATACACCGGACCAATAGAAGAGCCCAAAAACTGGTGGTTGGTACTCGTTCCCAAAACAGCCACAACTTTTTTCTCACTCGGCGCTTCTGCAGAGTGGCTCTGCTGCACCGTTATAGCTTAGGGTTGACTGCCTACCCCATTGGGCAACTGTGTGCATCAGGGCGGCTTCCAACTTGGGGGGGAGAGAAAGGTCCTTGTACTGTATTGAGAGCAGCTTTAACCTTGAGTTGAGTACATGGTTATGGACAGACACATATCCTAGTCTTAGTGGCAAATAAGCACCCCAAGAAACAGGTATCAAAATGGATGCTGTTATAACCGACGGCTGTAAGCACTTACAGCGTCTACTGCTAACAGTTTACAGGAGCGGAGTTAACTGGGTATAAAAAAAAAAGGGACTCCGTAAACGCCGGCACAAAAACTTGTCAGTGGGCCTAGTGCAGCTATAACTGCACGTTTAGCGCCTTCTAGTCCCAGAACCATCAATCGAGCCTCACAGCAGGTTGCTCATTTAGGCAGGTGCTCGTCGTGAGCTCAAAGTTAAACAATTGGATTGGGGAGGGGACTGAGACGACATTTTGGCTCATTGATACACTCAAAAGACTGGATACTTGTGCTCCTATAATATTGGTGAAACCTCTCCACTATTTAGCTCTATTTTACTTGTCTTCACTCTCACCTCTCTATACCTAGGCTTATCTCTGCTACCCAGTTTTTCAACCCAACGTCGGCATCCGTACCACCGGCTTGCCGCCGGCCACTCGGCGTTATGTAAGGTCCATGCACTGTCTGCTGCAGCCCTGTGAACCATGCATAAACGGAAAGTTGCTAAGGCTGCAGCCCAAACGTATGAACCGCCTAATCCTCACTGCGCCCAGTTAGTTCATTGGCCGGTCCACTGGGCCAGATTGCGCGCGGTTGATCCTATTGAGGGGGTCTGGTGCCGTCTGTTGGCCTCTACAAAAAAAATTATAAATAGCCCATCTGATCCGCTGAGGATCTGAATCTCCAGACCGGACTTCAAAAAGCGAAGAGCCTCTACCAAAAAATAAAACTATCAAGGCCCAAAGCTCATAACAAAAATAATTATGAAGTCGTCTCTGATCCTAGGAGCTTTGTCTCTGGCTGCTGGTGCCCTCGCCGCTCCCACTTCATCCAATGTCAATATTAACATTGACACCTCGGACGCCAGCGGTATCGACATCACCATCGAGCAACCTCCGGCCGAGACGGAATTGCCCAGTTACGCCGCTACTGGTGTCAATGTCCAGACCATCTCTGGTACCCGTTACTCGGTGTTTTCTCCCCAGGCCTTCATCGTATCCATGTTTGGACCTGAGCAGGATGTCTGGCTCGAGCCCCTTAAGCTCGTTAACAACATCACTCTGCCTGGCTTGTCGCCTCTGTTCAGCGATGTTCACTGCAATGCCAACTTCACCGTGTGCCAGATCACCACTGGAGAGGCTGAGATCAATGCTGCTTCTACCATTTCGGCTCTGGTGCTGAACCCTCTGTTTGACCTCACCAAGACCTACTTCCTCATTGCTGGTATTGCTGGTGTCAACCCCCACCACGGTACCCTTGGTACTGTGTCGTTCGCCAAGTACGCTGTCCAGGTGGCTCTTGAGTACGAGGTCGATGCTCGTGAGATGCCCTCCAACTGGACAACTGGTTACTACGGCTTTGGTACCACTGAGCCTGGCGTGTACCCTGCCAACATCTACGGCACCGAGGTCTACGAGCTTAACGAGAACTTGCGTGACCATGCCATTACTTTGGCCTCCAATGTCACCCTCAACGACACCAAGACCTGTCAGACCTTCCGTGCCATGTACGACTACTCTCCTGCTAACCAGCCTCCTAAGGTCCAGGCTGGTGACGTTGTTACCTCGGATGTCTACTTCTTTGGTGAGGACCTTGGCGAGAGCTTCGGCAATGAGACTGCTCTGCTTACCAACGGTTCGGCCACCTACGTCATGACTGCTCAGGAGGATAATGCTTCTCTGCAGGCCTTTACCCGTGCTGCCAAGGCCAAGCTCGTCGACTTCTCGCGTATCGTGCTGATGCGAACTGCCTCTGACTTTGACCGTCCTCCTCCCACTTTCAACAGCACTGTCGATTTCTTCAACAATGCTGACCAGGGTGGATTCGGACCTGCCATTGCCAACATTCTCCTTGCTGGCCAACCCCTCATTCACGACATTACCACCAACTGGGCCTCTACTTACGAGACCGGCAAATTTGCTCCCAAGAACTACATTGGTGACATTCTGGGAACTCTTGGAGGTACCCCTGATTTTGGTCCTTACGGTGATGCTGCTGGTGCTTCCAGTAACCTCACTGCCATTCCTTAAACGAGCTGATGACTATTGTCTGTTGTTTTCCTTTTGATTCTTGTCCCGTGTCCTGCTTAGATACCCTTGTATTATTTTGTACATTTTTTTTACCAAATTTATGACTTGTGTTAATATGGTGTATATTGGCTGTTTCTTTTGATGTGGTTCGCTTAGTAAATGACAGCTTCCCCCTGCATGATCCCCCTGCAGCTGTTCTACTTTTGTGCATCAATACACCATTTTAAATCTCATCTCGTTATAATCAAAATTGTCATGACTTACATAATTCACACAGTAACCTAACGACCAACGTATTTGAGCTCGAGCCATCGCACCGCATTGTAGCCCACCAACGTGAAACCAAAAGACAACATAAAACCAATATCCGCACCAGGTCCAATCTTTGAAGCAATAGGACCAGTGTACCACACCTGCGACATTCCAACAACTGCACCAGCGATACCACAGCACGTACCGAAAATGGCTGCCAGACCAATGGGCAATTTTTGTTTGGTGTTGTAATCATTGGGGTTGTAGTTGTTGACACTCTTTCGGTACAAAAAGTGTTCTGAAAACGCAATGGCAATGTATAGTGCAATCCAGTAACCGATCATAGAGAAGAAGTTCTGCATCGCCTCGGCAAAGTGGTAGTATGCAGGAATTGACAGACCAATGCCGACTCCACAGCACAGAATAGACCAGGCAAGACGCGGCACACGCAGGAACCCGCTCCAAAAGGTCTGCGCCGAGAATCCAAGTGCATACATATTGGGGATATTATTGGGGATAGTCGACAGAGCGAGTACGACGAGGCAGAACTCACCGAATCCGTGCAATGAGTCGTCAACAAGAACCGAAGCCAGTAGGCCGCCAACACCGTTGTCATTGTAGCTTTGAGCAAACCAGGGGCTTGACTGGATTCCAGTAGCACAGGCAGCTCCCACAAGCATACTGAAGATACACGGGAAAGCAAGACCAACATAAACACAGGCAAACACAAGCTTGCGGTTGGAAGTCTTGGGCATGTAAACGGCAAAATCCGCAGCACAGGGAACATAGCCAACCGAGTAGCCAAATACAATAGCACCAAAGGTCAGTACTGACGCAGCCTCGGCAGGTCCACTGTTCAAGTGGCCGGTAGTAAAGGCACCCGACTTGTGCATACGAACAGCAGCGATAATGAAGATGATGAAGTTGGGGATCCAGCAGTATTTTTCAAAGATCTTGATGAAATAGTATCCAAACAGACTGACAGCAAAGGCGCCGAGTACAAGAATGACACACGCTGCCCACGGTGGTAGAGCCTCACTGCCAACCGAGTGCAGCATCTGAGCAGCAACGAGGGAGTTGATGGCAGTCCATCCCAGAACAGAAATGAAATTAAAAAACGACGTGATGCGAGCTCCCTGGTAACCCATCCAGAACCGAGTCAGCACCATTTGACGGAGGCCGAATTGAGGGCCCAAAGTTGCAAAAAACGCGACTGGTAGACATCCTAGGAGCGTGAACAAGATGACACACAGCGTCGTGTCCCACCATGATAGACCAAACGCGGCAGGTCCCAGGACTCCTGTAGCAAAGGTTGCTGCTACCATGGTTCCTCCCATCCAGATGGTACCAATGTTGACATATGAGTGGTCATCACGTTCGTCCTCAGGTACTCGCTCGATACCACGAGTCTCTGCTCTCAGGTATTCGACGGCGAACTGGTCGATCCGTGACAAGAATCCAATTGGCTGGGTCTTGATTTCACCGCCCTCGGAGAATCCTGAGCTGATATCCGTGCTATCAGCGGTATAGGCCGTTTTTTCAGGATCGAACATGGTGGGTTTATTTTGGTTTGGGTAAAGCTTCCGGTTGAATGAAGGCGCTACGAACCGGTCAAATATAAGATTAAAAAAACTGGCAGTGCCGCGGTACGTTTCGCCGGTCGTTTTCTTATCAAAAATTTGTTTCCCGCCGTATCGAAACAGGAACCAACTGGCCAACGGTTTCTTTTTGGTGCAACATCTCCGAGATCCGAAAGATGCGTGAAAAAGGCGTGGAGTTGGTTATAAGACGTAAAGGATAATAGGACGAAAGAATGGAAAAACAGATATAAATCAATGATATACTATTATTCAATCCATGGCTTCGTTTTGCCTTTGTATCGTCTGTCGTCTTATTTATCGCTACTATCACCGCCACTCTTTAAAGTCGGCGCGCCGTTTTATGCATGTCAAAGTAAGAAAATTGGCCCTGGCGATGCTGGGCTAGGGATGATCCATACTGTATTGGGGATGTTCACGGCACCGAATGGTCTTGGCACGGCAGCATCGCAATGCATCCATTGGCAAGCCACCGGCAAATGCGGGGTGGTCATGCGGTGATGTGGACCGTTTGTGGGGGGAATGGTGCCGTTTTACAGCGTTGCAGTTGATAAGAGATGGACCAATAGCATAGCGGGCCATTGAACTGTAGTACTGTTTCAACGGGGTTATAAGAATTATCTCCGCCGGCTTTTGCTGCAGGGGTTTGTTCCACTAGACTGCATTTCGGACCGCTAATAACCGACTAGAGGTGCAGTAATCTAGGGTTTCTCCAATAGCTGAAAGGGTCGACTATAGTTCTGATGAGTTTATCGCAATACCTAGGACAAGTGTTAAAAAAATATTGTAAATTATAAATTTGTTTGTGTTGAGGAACTTAGCAGAAAATAGAATTTTTCAACAGTAACAAAGAAATAAATTTTTGGTGGGGGCGGGGTATTGTACAAAGGATAGAAGAAGAAACACCTAAATAAAAAAACTGGTAAGGTAAGCCGTTTTACCGGTAAACCGTTTAAGCACCAACAGGCTGGTCATCCCAGGTAGCAAGACCCATTTGGTAGGGAATGTCACCCTTCTGGAAGTTAAGAGTGTTGGTGTGGTTGTAGTTCCACCAGAACGAAAGCTCCTGAGGGTACTGAGCAGGAACCTCACAGACAGTCTTGTAGTCAGGAAGCGACTTGGCAACGTCCGAAGTGTACTGCTCAAGAGGGCACGAGAAACCAGGACCAGACTGGCAGTTCTCACGCACAATGACGGCCTCGTTAACAACAGTTCGTACATAGATACCAGCGGGGTGAACAGATGTGGCATTGCAGTTAAGACGCTCAAGAACAAGGTGACCTCCCATGGGAACAAAGTTGGCCGACTTGTACACAGAGTCAAAGCTGATGTGGTCCAAGGGCAGAGAAGTGTTAGGAACAAATAGACCAAGAGCAGCAAGAACAGGAGTGATGTTGGTGTCGTGACAGAAGTTCCAGTACATGGAACCAGCCTCCTCAGGACCCTGGTTGAGCAGCAGAGTCGAGGCATTGGCGTAGACAGCTCCAATGGGAACAGTGGTGTTGAGACCAGGTCCAGCAGTGTAGTAGTAGCTAAGGTCCTGGGTGTATCCAAAGGCAACCCACTCGTCATAGGTGAACGCATCAACCCAGGGAGAGACAGGACGGCTGTTGAGCTCAAAAGGAGCCAAAAGCATAAGGTTGTAAACGTCAGTAGCATTAAGGTTCAGACCCGGGTTCTCCTGGTTGAAGCGTTCTGCGGCCGCAGCAAACTGAGTGAGAGTCAAACCCTTGGTGACGTTGGCAATAGCAGCAGGGGTATCGCCAGGAATGTAGCAGACAGGCGTCAGAGAGTTGGCACCCTGATCAGCAGTCTCGGGGATGATGTTGAGCTCGGCAATCTGCGAGTAGTTGTATCCAAAGAAACCCTCACCAAACTTACGAGCAGTGTTGATAATACGCTCGTAACCCGACGAAAAAATGGGGACAGGCGACTGCTCATCCCACAGGTGGCCGTAGCGCGAACGGTACTCAATACCACGGAAGTAACCAGTGTGGAGACCGCTGTAAGGACCCATAAATGACTCCTGGGCAAACAGGGCCGGGTTGGTGAGGTAGGGCTCCCAAGAGTTGATGAAAGAAAGCGAGCCCTTGAATTCAGTGACGTTGGACTTGATGATCTTCTCGTAGGCAGCAATCATGGGTTCGGCGACCGAAGGGTCGGGGTAACGTTCACCATGACGGTGAAGCATAATGACCTGGTCAACCTGGCATTGAGCAGGGGGGTTACGGTCAAGACCGTACGAGTTACCATTGACATAAGGACCGTTACCACCCCAGTGCTTGAGAGGGTTGTAGCCATCGTAGAACTCACGAGGGAATTGAGCCTGCAGGGGCGAGACGTTGGTGGACAGCTGAGCGTCGACGAGCGAGGCAGCAGCAGCAAGTGCAACAAGACCGGCAGTCAGCATCTTTTTTGTTGTTTTTGTAAGATAGACACTAGAGAGTTGTCGGTAGTTGATGAGCAATTAACAGGGAAGATGGTCGTCTTTTTATACTCATTCGAATAGGGGATCCTTGTTCGGGAGCCGACTGTGGACGGATACGTTGCATAGCCATTTCCTATTACAGAAACGACTTGCTGCACAGGACTGTCGGTCACAGAGGACGGCGCCGTTTCGGGATCTCCACCGTAACAGTGGGGGATGACAGAGTCATTTGTGCCATGGCGGTCCACGATAGACACTTGGATGCCCCACGTGGCTGAGGAAGGTTTCACAAAAAAAGAAGACCTTGCATTACAGGCCCAAGGCCCTGCAGCGACCAAGATATTGCAGTGCCCTAGCCCAGCAACAGCGGGTTCTAATTCCGTCTCTAAAGCCGGTCTAAAAAATTAGACGTTAAGTCCGGCCAGTAGCGCCGAAGACACCGGCTAGTATCCATAGAGCGAACAATTGATGGAGGGGAAGAAAACGGCATTGGTGGGTATATGGGGTGGGGTCAGATATCAACCCTCGTGCCTGTATAATGACTGTAACGCACACCCCCGTATCCACATGTGTCAGGCGGCTACAAAGGGTCGGGATTCTCTCGCAATGGGAAGCGTGTGCTGTAGGGTTAGGGCACGTGCTGCATCATTATCCGTTATGTGCGTACAATCCAAAAAAGGCTTTGTCCACTCAAGGTAGTAGAGGAGTTGAACAAATGAAAAACCAGTATCTAAAAATTAGACGGTACCCTTTGTAATTCAACAGGTTCCAACATAAGTAATTGTGACTGTCTATCAGACAATAAGTGGCTACAAAAATGGAAACGATCGCAACCTTCATGTACGGTTATGCACTGTGCAACTAACCACCCGCAAATAATAAAACTTAGCAACCGGCAGTGGAGATCCACTCCACCCCATCACCACCCCCACCACCACCTACCCCTAAACTTTGCCTTAGTTTTCTGCTGGTTGAGGAGGCGTGCGTGTGCCGTGCAGACCCTGAGGTACAGGATTCGCATGTCAGCTGGGGCGTTCTGATCTAACCATTGGCTAACCGGAGATTCGGCAAGCTCCGTTAGTGGGTTCCAACAACGGCAAAATACAAAAACTGCCTAGCCCCTCAAGCTAACCGTAAGTGCCCGCAGGTGGTTACTGCATCTGGGCATATGGTGAGCTTTTTGGCTGCATGAAGTCGCCTGTTCGGGATCAAAAGTCCGATACGTTTTTTGAACACCAAGCCACGAACTCCTATACTCAAGACAATTGGCTGTTTAAAATTTACTCAATTGATTCAAACTACTAACCCAACTAAAAAACTGACTTTAAGCAACAAGTAAAGAAGTAAAGTACCCCTTTTTTTCCACAGTAGTGGTGAGTTATCCCAGCTACTCGGTAAAACTCTCAACATAACAGTAAATGTCAGGCGCTCCACACTCTTTCCGATACGTCTGACACGCCTGTTGCAAACTCGTCGTTAACCCAGTGGGTCCGCATGCTAAAACAGCCATGGACTTTGACGACGCATGCGGGTACAATGCTTCCACAGCAGGCCGCAGGATCTGCTGCAATCGTGGCCGGCCTCTGCAAATCTCTGCGGTGCAACCCATTCGTACCGGCATCTTGTCACTGCTTGTGCCCCAGCCATCGTCGCCTACTGGTCCAATTCCTTGCGTCACGTATATCTCAATGCTGACAAGTGCTGCATGATCCCGCAGTGAGTCGAGTGCTCCTTGGTACCACGACATACATTCATCCCGGCGCACGTACCACACAAACCGGATGGCTGTTTGCCGAGGCCGTAAAATATAGTCTCCGTGCCGATTCCGCTCCTCCAGCGTTCGCACGAGGTCCAGTGCCACAGGAAACGTGAATGATGCACCGGTGCCGCCGGCTACAAACACAATGCTGTCAAATGGTGTCAGAGGCTGGTACCGTGCTCCATATGGACCATAAAAGGTTGTGTTCATTTCAACGGTGCTGGTCGTGTGAGTGCTTGAAACCTCATCACCTCCTGGCATCTGTTCTGTCACTCTTGGAATGTCTCCTTGCATCCCCCCTTGCTTAACGATTGTCTGATAAAGTTCCCAGGTGAATCCTTTGTGCGTCCCCAGAACCAGATGCATGCTGCCAGATTCGTGAACGCTGGCTATTGTAAACGGATGCCATTGGAATCGCCGCACTGCTCCTACCTTTAGGTAAATGTGCTGCCCGGCCTTCCACTTGCCAACGTTGGGTACAATGCGCCGCCACAGCCAGTGCTTGACGGTGATGGTCCGTGTCGGGATCGTGATCTCGAGCTTGTCCTCATCGAGGATGCGGAACTCGGCTTTGCATTTGGTCGGAGAGATGCGCTTATGCACTAGACTGCGGATCCTGCTGACTACTCGGTCAAAAACCATAACGTGAATTGCCAGAATGAGCGAAGTCCGTGTGCCCGGGTTGTGGAACACGCCAAACAGCATCATAATGCCCGCGAACACCGCGTGATTGACGAGAAACACCTCGTATGACCATCGTCGGAGAACCCGAACACTTGCCCAACTGACAATCGTCATGCTGCCAAATGAAATGAAACCAAAGATCTCGGGAGGGATCTGCAACATGATCATGAAATTCATACTCAACCAGTAGCAGATGCTAATGCTCATGTGTGCTGCAATCATGAACCAGATGGTCCGACCCATCCACCGGTGCAGAAAAGTGATTTTGTCGTGAGGAAGCCCTGTCACAAACGTGACAACATCGTTCTTGAGAATGAACAGATACAGCAGCGGGATGTTACCGGTAGCAACTTTACCAATTCGTTTGCCGATAATGTAGTACTGTGGTTCATAATCAAGGTCTTTGGTCTGTACCCAGCAGAACAACCCGTTAATTCCTACATACACAATACCAAGTAGTAGCAAACTCGGCTGTATACTCACTTGTCCCGCAAGCGGTACATTCACCGTGAAAAAACTGTTGAACCTCCTCCATGGCCCAATAACTCCTCTGAAATAAATGCGTGACAACCGTGGATACTTGACCCTTCGTGGTCGTAAGAATTGTGCTGCAAAGTTGATTACGAGGCCGTATGTCACCAATGCAATAAGTCCAAGACCACAAAGTAGCCAGCTGTACCTGTTATTGCGGGTTTTTTCTACAAAGTATTGTAGATTGAACGGAATACTGGACATGGACATGGCTGTTTCACTTTATTCCACGGACACCGATTGTCTGTTTTTTTGTTCCGACTTTTGTAACTGCTAAACTTATTACAGCTGTGACTCCATAAGTACTTAGAGGCAACTGCGAGCGGGCGGTTACGGAACGGCCTCTGCCCGTTTAACCCAGGGATTACTTTTGCTTGGCAGTGGCTGTTCCGCCAAGGGCTCATGAATCCTAACCTATTTGGTCCTTTGGCGCCGGAGATCTTCGGCTTGGTGGAGCACGCATACAAACTAAAAGGCCACAGCCACTGCCCACACTTCCCCGCCTACTTCTGCACTTATTTTATCAGATCTTGTACATCAATGTCATAGATGTTTCCTAGGATGCTGATTCGTGACACTTTACTTTCTGTCATCTAAATATTTGCCCAATTGCTTCTCAGTCAAACCCTTCGCTTTTCTCGAGCTCCCTGTCGATCTTTCAGAACACCAGTAATTCCCAGCACTGCCCATGTCTCCAAAATACTGTTGTAACACTGTTGAATTTTTAGTAGCCAAATTGGGGTGCATGCAAGATGACGATCGCCAAGTTCTTGGCTCCCGCTTAACCCTACATGAATCTAATCTAATCAGATCTTCTAACCAGGGAGGAGCAGGTCAGTGGCGTGTTACTTGAGTATTTTAATTCTGCATACATATGGCAGTGTTCTAGCCGAAACAATCTTAAGACTAAACTATTGAGATAATGAAGTTTGCAATTGTGACTTTTGTGCTGGCTGCCCTGGCTTCAGCCCAGAACTGGGACACCTATCCTCAAGTGCCCAAGACCGCATCCATCAATGGATTTGCGGACCCGATTTATTCGCTAATCCCGGCCTGTGCTCAACCCTGCGTTGAGAAACGTACCGGAAACACTCCCTGCCCGTACTGGGACACTGGGTGCCTCTGTGTGATGCCCCAATGGTCGGGAGAAGTGGCTCAGTGTGTCGCTGAGAAATGCTCTGGTGCCGATGTCGCTTCCGTTACCAGCTTGGCGCTTTCTCTGTGCTCTTCTGTTGGTGCAAACACCTGGGCTATGCCGGCATTCATTTCGACGGCGCTCGTCACGGCCGAGGGTGCTGCAGCGCGCGACGTCACTGCCTCTGCTTCCGCTTCTCCCGCTGCAACTACAACTAAACCCTCTGCAAGTGCCATGGATACCTCTTCTGGGTCAACCGCTGCGTCTGCTCCCACTTCGGTCGTTTCTTCTACCGGCGATGGTACTCAAACTTTGGCAGCTCCGGCCGAGTCTGCTTCTTCATCGGGCACCGAATCAACAACCACTGCTGCACAGTCATCCTCGACTCAGACGTCTAGTTCGGCCGTAGTGTACATCACCCGTGGTGCCTTGGTCGCTGCAGTCCTATTTGGTCTCGTTTTTGCCCTGTAGCTAACCTACATCACGCAATTATATCAAAATAAAAATAAATAAACAGTATATATCTTTATTTAGTTAGGCTTTGCTCCGAACCGGATTATTTTTGTAGAAACATATCCAGAAAACCTGATGTGTACATCGCAGTATGACACTGGCGCGTCTCATGACATTCCGTTCCGGCCAAGTAACGGCCAAGAGTAGATCAACAGCTGTCTTCGCCAAGGGGAACCAGGTTCTGAGGCGGTAAAAAAAATGGTCCCAGTTGCCAAGATGCCGCCGTTTTTGGACTTGGCGAAGTGGCGAAGACCAAACCAAACAGGTATATGCAGAAAAAAGAAATGTATCTGATAAAATTGTGCATTAACTGATCAACGCTAGCCTGTTTAGGAAGCGTCTGAACCACCGTAACCCCCAGTACGCTAAACCGCAGAACAACCGCCGAAACCATGTCGTCACTTTCACCTGTCTATAAATATGAAACATTCGTTGTGTTTGGTGGATTACTACTTCGTTTATTAAACTACAAGCTCTCATTTCTACAACGCAAAAAAATGTCTCTCGTGACCATTGCCTTCGTTCTCGCTGCTGCTTCTTCAGCCACGGCTCAGGATAATCCCTATACCAATTATCCATCGGTGCCTAAAACAGCCAGTATCAATGGATTCGCTGACAGAATTTACGCTGATCTGCCGGCGTGTGCGCAGCCCTGTGTGAAGGCCAGCACTGGTATTACTCCCTGCCCCTACTGGGATACTGGATGTCTGTGCGTCATGTCCAATTGGGGTGACGGCGTTGCTCAGTGCATTGCTGAGAACTGCGTGGGTAATGATGTGACTGTTGCCACTTCTCTGGCTCTTTCTCAGTGCCAGTCTGCCGGTGTACCGACTCCTTACTGGTACCTCCCTGCCGCCGATATTACTGCTCTGCAGAAAGCTGCTGATGCTACACCCACTGTGACGTCAATTCCAGCTTCTTCTTCTGCTCCTGCTCCTGCTGATTCGACCTCTGTTGCTGCTCCCCAGTCGACCTCTGTCACTGTTGCTGCCAGCTCGTCGGCTGGCCCAGTCACTTCTGCTCCCGCTGCTACGACTTCCGAGCCCGCAGCCGCTTCCTCTGAGCCTGCTGCCGTTTCTTCTGAACCAGATGCTACTTCTTCAGAGCCTGCTGCTTCCTCTTCCGAGTCTTCGGTGTCTCCTTCTTCGGATCCTGCTGCCGTTTCCTCTGAATCTGCTGCTGCTGCTGCTTCTTCGGTACCCTCTGCTTCGTCTAATGCTGGTGAGTCTTCTGCTGATCCCTCTGTTCTCCCTACTGCGTCCTCAAACATTACCTCCTCTCTTGTGCCAATGGTGTCACTAAACGTCACTTCGTCCATCCTTCCTATTGCAAACGTTACTTCTGGTTCTGTCCCTGCTTCTGAGTCAACTGCTGTTTCGCCGTCTGTCAGTTCATCTTCAGATCGTAACGGATCTAGAGATGGTGCAGTCGAGGCAACAGTTACGGTGATTGAGACTTGCACTCATGTTACCTGTATTGGTATTTCAGACGCTGGGTCGGCCAAAGCTACTAACGTTGCGTCTGTCTCAAGTGGTTCCCATGCGACTGCTAACCCAGCTGTTTCTGTGCCTGTTGCTGGGGCTTCGTCTTCTGCTGCTGCTGGCGCTGCTGGCTCTGAGTCCGAGGGTACTGGTATTGCTCAGACGAACAATGCTGGAGCTCTTGCTGCTGGTTTGGCCGGCTCCATTATGGCCGTGGTTGTCGCTGCTGCTTTTTAAGCCCCCCAAAAGCTCCTCGTTTTCTAGTGTCTGTTATTTGACGTTTCTTTAGAACATTTTTAACTTCAATTACGAGTTTATTATTAATTATATGACTTGGTACAATACAATATCTTGTTCCATTTATACAATTAAAATATATGAGTGCTGTATTCTGTGTATATAAGTGAGTTAACACTTAACAGTGATTCCCATCACAGCATCATGCTATAAAGAGAGACAGCACTTTGTGTTTAACCGTGCTTAATGCTCATTATATTGAAACTTTTTTATATCAACAAGTACATTTATTTTGTGCTAATCAAAGCGTATAGCTCTTAGCAGAGGCCGGAACGCACGCTGGATCGGCAGATCATTCAGCCGTTTCTCCGATTCTCCGCGTCAACTGTGGGGGTAACGGCATTACCAGATGCAGCAAAGGCAGAAGCCTATTTAGCCGGGTCCTGTCAAAAACTATACACACGTAGGATCCTTCTCTTTACATCACGTAATGACGGCAAGTGAAAAGAAGTATCAGAATCTCAGCGACGAGCAGGCCCAGTTCTTTCTCGACAATGGCTATGTGATTATCCGCCAAGCCTTCACAGCCGAAAAGGCAGCGTGGATGCTTAAAGACGTCTGGGTGCGTCTGGGTCTCAATCCAAACGACAAGTCCAACTGGCCCACGAAAACACACATGCCCAAGCAGCGAGATGTTCTTGTCAAGGAGTTTGCACCCAAGGCATGGGGCGCCATGTGCGACCTTATGGGCGGTGAAGAAAGGTGCAATGAGCCTGGCAAGTACTGGGGTGACTCGTTCATTGTCAATTTGGGCCAGGAATCCTTCACCAAGGAAGAAAATCCTCAGAACCCACAAGACCTAACCAACTGGCACGTTGATGGCGATTTCTTCTTGCATTTTCTTGATTCGCCCGAACAGGCTCTACTTGTCATTCCTATATTCAGTGACAGCATCGTGCACGAGGGTGGAGGTACCTATATCGCACCTGACTCGATCCCAATTGTTGCCGATATTCTAAACTCTCACCCCGAAGGTGTCATGCCTCATGGCTTTGGATTCCAAGACATCGCAGCCAAATGCAAGCAGTTTGTCGAGATCACTGGAGAGGTTGGAGACGTCGTGCTGATGCACCCATTCATGCTACATTCTGCTTCTGCCAATGTTAAGAGAATCCCCAGATTTATCACCAATCCACCAGCTAGTCTGAAAGAGCCGTTTTGTTTTAACAGACCTGCCGACGAGCTGAGTCTCATCGAGCTCAAAACTCTGAAATCTATTGGAAAAACTGCCCCATACAACTTTACTGCTACAGCTTCACGGCGAACATTCCCTGGAGGTCGTCATGATCTGTGGATACAGATGCACACTGAGGAGCGCCAGCGGTTAAAGGATTACGGAACGCTGGCTTCATTCTCTTGAGGCAGCACTTTTTTTTTAATTGAGTTGTAATGCCCGGACGTCATTAGTTAGTATTGCACCTCAGGTGAACATAGTAAACTAATATACAAGTGGAAATTTGACTGCTTTAACTACCTCGCCTATATATCCAGTGTTTAGACACCACACGAAGGGGGAGGAACTGGAACAGTGCCAACGCTCACACCGTAAGCAGCGGCTGCCGCGGCAAAGGCGGCATTGATCTGATTGATCGAAGGCTGGATGCCCTGGATAACGGGGCAGCTGCCATGAGTATAAGCTCCAGACTCAAGCTCGTGAGTCTTTGAAATCAGACTGTTGAGGTCGCCCTGGATGATCGAAGTGACACCAACAGCGGAAAACTCGGGCTCCTTGGCCGCAAGATCGTCAATAACAGCCACAATGTAGGGAGTACTACCAGTGATAGCAGCAATCAGAGACTCCCCGTCACAATACGAAAGGGTAGGGAGGGCATTGATGGCCGTTACAGCATTGGAAAGATCATCCTCAATCTTAGACTCACCGTTTTGAATATTGAGGGCAGCAATGAGACCGTCCGAAGAAACAAATGCCCTGACCTGGCTGTCAGTGGCAGCAGAGTCAGTTCCAAGGGCCTCGATAGCGCTGACTAGAGCAGCGACCTCTCCAGTAGGAGCGGGACACTGAGCCGTAGCAACAGAGGCAACAGCGGCAGCAGCAATGGCAAAGATGAACTTCATGATAAATGGCAGGGTGATGATGGATGAGAAGACAAAAAAATTGGGATAGCCCATATTTATAGACTGACAGATTTACCCCTCTTCCCATAATTCCAACCAGAAACCCGGCCCCCGCTTTTTTGTCTCGGAATTTAGTCAAGGGTTCAGTTTTGATGGTAAGTTCCATAGCGCAAACTCCCCTTTCGTTTTATTCCCGTCAGACCAGCGAATTACACACCCGAGTCTACAGTAGCGTGCTCCGATGCAGTCAGATGGTTTTGTAGCCAGAAATCCTCGTACTGTGCTGACTGTCAAAGGCATGGAGATAATCCATGAAGTCGTTGAGCAGGTCTCGGAACCCACGAAGTCGCCAAGATTAGCAACTGCTCGTCACTGAGCCTCAACTCCATATTTTGCTTTTGCCAAGTTTATTTGTAGATCACAAAGTTAAACTGCAAGACTTAGGGGGGGAGTTGAAGCCGGAGGGATCCGCAGTTTTGGTCAGAACTACGCCACTGTAGAGTTATGGGGATATAATAACCACGCCAGTACAGTAACCGAAAGCTTGACAGGACCGGCCGTCATTGATGATGTCCCGTGAATGCAGCACCGTATGATTGAAGCACCATCGGTTAAGGGTGTATGTTTCAAAGACCCCACAGATCTGGCCAGCAGACGTTGTTTGACAGATGCACGTCTACCGAGGTAACTCTTCTTGGAAACAGAGTGGGGTATCGGATATTGTGCATGTAACTCCGAGGGAAAAACCTTATCGGTTACGTAATGGTGCATCTTCTCGACAGGGATCAGGGATTGAACATACACGGGCGATGCATTTAGCAACACAAATACCTAGCGTCTGAATTGGAAAATGAAGTTTGTCGAGAGAGAGAGAGAGGGAGATCGAAATGGATTGCCAGGTCAAACGAAATGAGAAAGAGTAAGGTTCATGAATTGTGGGGTCAAGGTTGTCCTACCCGCCAAAAGCAAACAGACCTGTTTGAACGCATTCTGATTACAGGGCCATGTGGAAACAACACGTGGATACCCCGTGCAAGGATAACCCTAGTTCTGTACTGTTACAGCAGTTGTATCAGCATTTGGTGCGGGGTATTCTTAGCCAACAGCCATTTATTGCCGTAATACTTTAATAACAGGATATCCAGCTGACCATAGGGCAGCGAAGTTGGAGCCTACCCTTCTAGGGCTAAGGCTGAAACATAAATTGAGCAGTCCAATGGATTGATTGAGGGCTAGAGAAATTCCGTTACTCATGTTGAACGGTCCTAAGTTTCAAATACCATCAGGTGGCCTGTCCACAAGTTGTTTACCAATGTGAAACAGACCACTACGATCGAAGAGAAGTCCAGGATTATCACACTGTAACAAATTATAGATATTCTGGCTGACAGTGTATAGATCTTGGCAGTATAGCAGTAATCAGCAGAGTGTATGTCGTCACCGAAATGGTCGGAACACCACACTCTGCAGATCAGAGCGGCCGTTATGCAGGGTGCGTAGATCATTGCTGAACCAGGTATATTTCTTATCCCGAATAGCGCGATTATTGTCGCGATTGTTTCTTGGGTGCCATACAGATAATGAGAGTATTGGTTTTCTATAGACCATATCATCCGTCGGAAAAGATCTTTGCGAGGCGGATGATAAGGCTTTAGACCGCTTTGAGTGTAGAGGATCTGTTAGTTCTTCAAGGTGTTTCTTCAGTGTATGGTCTCGCTCTAAAAGGCTATAAGATGGTCTAGAGAGGAACGAGTTGAAGCTACTTAAAAGCCACCATAGAAGCATCTTGACAGCATATTTACTGCTTCATTCAGCCATCAAGTTAACCAGCACAACGATCAATAGAAGGTGTCTGAGACCCTCTCCTTAGATACGGACTTCTGGTACAAAATTCAGTGAGCTTCACTAGTTGTTGTATCTCCACAAACATTCTAGGTTATCTGCATGATCTCTCTGTGTGAAAAGAACCAAAACCAATCGAGTTAGACAATGTTGAACCGCAACTAGCCACAAACAGACTAGATTGATGTGCCAAGTCGAAGTAAGGCTGGAGATCCGACAAGACAGAGATGCCAAAAAAAAACTACATCACCTTCACGTTCGCGCATGGTCTCCCACTGCACTACTGGGTAAGGCTCTCTGGTGCTTAAATATGACTGATCGGACGGGAAGTCTTGTTTTCACCAGGATATGGACGTAGCTGAAAGTTGGTGTTTCAAGTACTTTATCGGCTAAGCCCCCAAGGGGCAATTATCGGCCATCCACCTGAAAGGTATCAAATACCAAAACGTAAGCGCCAAATATGGCCTGTGTAAGGAATTGTACACATAATCTCTTTAATTTGTCGGCCAATCTTTATCCCAGTCTGCTTTTTAAGCTCTTCTAAAAAAAGATTCTGGCGGGACCGGGGGAGAGATGAGCTCCAAATTTCGTGTTGACCTAGCGGCAACCCCGTATTATATTAGCGGTATTACTACGAAATATGGTAAGGTATGCGACATGACTAAATGGGGTATCGGTCCGTCGTGTACCCGACTCCGCTATAGTAATAGTGCCCACTGTTCTAAAGTGCTCACCGTCTCTGTTTACTGTACCATTTCCCCACTCTACATTACGGCCCGAGATGCTCCCCTCATTGCCGATCCATAGCCGTGGCACAACCTGAGCACCGTCAGTCAGCACTGCACCGCGCGTGTTCACTCCACGATGGTCAGCCATCGGTCCGATAGGAGACGCCGTTGTCAGGAGACAATATAAAAGAGCGAGGAGTCCTCTGCTTGGTTGGCCATAGTTAGGCCTTTTGCTCCCGTCTCCCAGCCATTATGTTTCAGCTCTTCTCGTCGTCGGCCGCTTCCGAACCTTGGTGGAAGGAAGCCATCGTATACCAGATCTATCCTTCTAGTTTTAAGGATTCAAATGGTGATGGTATCGGAGATATTCCTGGTATAATTTCACAGCTTGATTATCTCAAGGATTTGGGAATCAATGTCATTTGGCTGTCCCCGCACTACAAGAGCCCTCAGAAGGATGTTGGTTACGACATCTCTGACTATAAGGATATCTACGAGAAGTTTGGCACGCTGGCAGATTGTATGCAGCTCATTAGCGAGTGCCACAATCGTAACATGAAGATCATCTTTGATCTCGTCGTCAACCACACCTCGGACGAGCACGAATGGTTCAAGGAGAGTCGCTCATCCAAGACGAACCCCAAGCGTGACTGGTACATTTGGCGTCCTGCCAAGTACGACGAGGATGGTAACCGTCACCCTCCTAACAATTGGGCCAGCATTTTTGGTGGCTCAGCATGGGAGTGGGATGAGCACACCGAGGAGTACTACTTGCACCTGTTTGTAAAAGAGCAGCCTGACATCAACTGGGAGAACCTGACGACTCGTAAGGCCATCTACCATGACGCCATTCTGTTCTGGCTCAAGAATGGAGTGGATGGATTCAGAATCGATACGGTGTCAATTTACTCCAAGCCCAAGGGTCTACCTGATGCTCCTATCGTTGACCCTGGCTCTGAGTGGCAGACCGTTCACGGAGTTGTTGATGAAGGCCCCCAGCTGCACGAGATCATCCATGAGATGAATCAGATTGGCTTCTCCAAATACAATGCAATGACCGTTGGAGAGAGCGGTGCTAGCTCTTACGAGATTGCTGAGCGCTACGTGAGTGCTGCTCGCAAGGAGATCAGTATGATATTCCAGTTTGACTTGTTTAGCCTTGGCAAGGATTTCATCCACTACAAGGTCACGGATTTCGGTGTTGCTGATATCAGAGAAGCCACGAGCAAGTGGCAGAAGTTCCTTGATGGCCGTGATACCTGGACTACTGTCTTTCTCGAGAACCACGACGGTGGCCGCTCTGTGTCACGATACGCCTCTGACAGTCCCGAGCATTGGCAGAACTCAGCCAAGATGCTGGCCGTCTTCCTTACAACGCTATCTGGTACTCTGTTCATCTACCAGGGCCAGGAGATTGGTATGGTCAATGTGCCCAAGTCGTGGCCCATTGAGGAGTACAAGGATGTGGCTTCCCAGCAGGCCTACGATATCACCAAGGAACGTAGCGGCAATGACCCCAAAGAAATGGCTGAGGTCATGAAATATCTGCAATGGACTGGTCGCGACAACTGTCGTACCCCCATGCAGTGGGATGACTCTGAGCACGGAGGTTTCTCCACTGGTGAACCATGGATGGCTGCTAACCCCTCGCACAAGGACATCAACGTCCGCAGCCAACTTTGGGATCCCAACAGCTCATTGTCTTTCTGGAAACGACTTATACAGTTCCGTAAAACGTTCTCTGATGTTACCATCCATGGAAAGTTTGAGGAGTTTGACGCACAAGACGAGGATATCTTTGCTTACACCAAGAGCTCAGAGAAACACAAGCTTCTTGTTGCCGTCAACTTCACTGACAAGGAGCGAAAGTTTTCGGCACCTGAATCGTACAAGGTGCTGCTTAGCAGCGCTTCACAGCGCATCGCCGGAGTCCTACAGCCTTTTGAGGGTGTCGTCTTCGAGTACGTTGAAGTTAACTAAATAGAGAGATAGATCAATTGGTTCAATATGGCTTTAAAAAAATTAGGTTGAAACATGAGCAGGCTTCTTTTCGTCAACATCAATATCGTCACCGTCCGATGTGATTTCTGGATGATGCTCGGAAGTGCCTTCGAGGACCGGCACCAGATGCTTTTCATCCCATTTTTCTCCATACCATGCCAGCACAGGCATGAAGAGCATGATAATGGCAGATACGGTTGAAATGATGTAACCGAGATGAAACTGGGGTGCATCTTCAGTAGGGAAGAATGCAATGTTTGTCCAAATGTTCATGGCCTGGGAAACAGCATCCGAGTAACCGAGCACAATAGCACGTTCTTCAGCATCACGTCGACACACAGTATTGATCCAACCCGACACAAGCATTTGGTCGACACCATCAAACTGAATTACCAAGAAACACACCCATCTCCAGCCCTCTGGAATGTTCCAGGCTGCAAGACTCGAAAATGAGATAATGAAAATCATCTGCACCAAGGTCACAAATGGATATACGCCAAAGGTATCTGTCAAACCAGCAATGACAAATTGAGCAACGATTCCAACAGCAGACTGAATCGAAGGATAGTTGTTGACTTGTTCAATAGAGTAATGTTCGGGAGATTTGGACTTTAGGTAGAGCTGGAATCCAGTTCCGTCGGGCAGAGCACAGATGTTCAACAAGACCCAGAAGGCCGCGAAAAAGTGAACATGCCACCGTAGAAATGTTCTCTTGAGAATAGCAGGGGACAATTTAGTCGGATGACCACCGCCTGCTCTGACCATTCGCGACTTGGCAAGATCCAACTCTTCTTCCGAGAGCCAAAAGATATTTGTAGCCTGTTGAGGCGTTCCAGGAAACAAAAAGAAGCCAAACAAGGCAATTGGGACAGTGAAGATACCATCAATAATGAACCCCCATTGCCAGCCCGAGTGTCCTCCTTTACCACTGAGGTGCTCAAAAGCAGCCGATTGCAGCGGACCACTGAAGAGGCCTCCAAGACCGCTCGATACGGAGAAGGCCATTACACGACGGTAGATCTCGTCCTTGGTGTAGTAGCTTCCAAGGATATAAACGGAGATGGGGAAGATGGGGCCTTCAGCGAGTCCGATAAGAAAACGTAGAGCAAACATTTGGCTGGGGGTCTTGACAGCAGCTTGGCAAAAGGTCAGTACACCCCAGATAGTCTCGAGAATCGGTAGCATAAGACGGGCCCAGGGACGCGTTACAAATAGCGTACCACAGCACATGGACACAATGTACCCTGCAGAATAGAGCGATTTGGCATAGGAGAGATCGTTGTCGACAAAGTTGATGGCCTCAGACATACCAGTTACATAGGCATTGGTGATGTTGGACTTATCAAGAGATTTTGTAAAGTACGAGGCACAGATGTATACCAGAAGGAAGACATCAGTTTTGAAGAGCAGTTTCTTCTCCTGTTTGGTCAAGTAGTACGGATACCAGTTGACAAAATTGCGGAACGGCTCGTACCAGTGTTTTGGCCTTGTCGAACCGACATTTGGTGGTACCTCAGCGGCGATTTCGGGCTCAATAGCGTAGAGCCCTGGCTTGGAAAGTTCTTCAGAAGACATAGGACTTGACGGGAGATCTACGAGGTAAACGATGTGGGGAGGAGAAGGCCCTTTTTATACGCACTTCTGTCGGCCCGCAAACGGAGACCCGATTTTGCTGCAAGCCATGGGCATCGCTGCTGTATGCAAGGAAGAAGAGATCCTATTTGGGGAACTTGCAGACAGGGTGTTATCACGTCATCAGCCGTGAATGAGATGGCCACTTTTGCGGCGCTCAAGCCGGCTCGGTTCCGTGGCGGTCAACTGAGGAGGGGCCAGTCAATCAAAGTAGACACATGGAATTGCCTCTCAGTAACCCCACAACTATCACATAGGCTATTATGAGCCTATCTGCTTGGAGCTTCTTTTTTACGGCCTTATCAGACCCACAGCTACTCAATCAGCACCCAAACTTAGTATGCAACTATGATGCGTCACCGCCATCTCCCCTGAGAGGAACTAGGATAAAAAAGGCAGTTTAGTCTCCAGGAGAATCATGCGACGTGGCTCGGGAAAAAATAGTTTAGGTCTGAAGCATCAAGCACGTCATGAAGCGGCGCTAGAAGGTGACATGGGGACAGGCAACAGCCCCACTGTTCGGCTTTTTATCTCCATGTTGGGCCTAGCTGAGACTCGGACTGCCGCCCTGCGCAGCCACTAACCTTAATCGAGGAGATGGCCGTGGTATTGCCGTCGGAGGTATAGATAGCCAATGAGGTTGTTTTTGGGGTCAAGAAGGGGCTTTTAGTGGGCATGTACTATTTCTGTGTTTATTTCTGTGTATTTCTGTGATCTCTATGCTGTGTACTTGTATTTCTGTGATCAGTATGTCTCCCTGTGTACCTGTATATCTGTTATCTCTTTATTTCTGTATTTCTGTAGTTCTGTACTTTGTTTTATATCTGTATCTCTGTATTTCTGTATTTCTGTGATCTCTGTACATCTCTAACATCTCTTTACATCCCTATGTAATGCTGATTTACTGATTTACTCGGTGCTCCTCGTTTCTCCGGACTCCTTGCATACCCCTCAGCAGGGTCTACAGCTCGCGTGACAAGGATACCGGCGCATATAAGAATACTCACAGCCGATACAGGGATATCTCAAGCCCCTCTACAGAATATGGCTACTGTATCGGTAACCTTTACTTGCATCTCGCTTATGTTTAACTTGCCTTAACGCCGGCCCAGAAAGAGCATGCGCGGCTGTGCTACCTCGGAGGATCTCTGGTCCAGGGCCTGTGACTGCTGCCTGGACTCCACAATTTAACCGTCGTTTCCGTTACAATCTTCAAGTTTTGAACCCAGCTACAGTCATCCTCTAGCTGCTTAGCTTTGTACTATCTTGTTGTATCTTTTCCTCGCTCTGTCGTCGACTGCTTTCTCCGGCTCCTGTTGGCTCCTACTTTCTCCTCAATAACCCCGCATTATGTCTACACTGCAAAAAACCGCTGTTATCACCGGCTGCTCGTCAGGTATAGGCAAAGCACTTGCAAAGAAGTTCCGTGCTGAGGGTTATGAGGTCTTTGCTGGCGCTCGTCGTCTAGAAGCCATGAAAGATTTGGCTGAGCTCGGCGTTCACACTTACGTCCTTGATGTCACGAGCCAGGAGTCGGTGGACAAGTTCCGCGACGAAATCGAGCCTCTGACTCACGGCAAACTTGATGTTCTCATCAACAATGCTGGCCAGGGTGAGTATTCCATTTCCTATACTTTTGAGTCTCTCACTTTTGAGTCCCTCACATTCAAGACTTCACAACAGCCTCCTAACTAAGCTTGTGCACTTCCAGCATGCGACGTTACTATCGACCAGGTAAACCAGTGCTTTGATGTCAACTTTAACGGAGTTATTCGTATGACTCAGACATTCACGAGATGGCTCATTGCATCCAAAGGTAAAATCGTCATGATTGGTTCCGTCGCTGGACATATGCCGTTTCCGTTTGGCTCCGTATATGGAGCCTCCAAGGCCGCTCTGCACTACTACTCGTCCGTGTTGCGCCTTGAACTCAAGCCCTACGATGTCCAAGTTCTGACCATCGTTACTGGCGGTGTTGAAACAAGCATTGGTGACGACCGTACTATTCCGGAGAACTCGTTGTTTGCTGATGCTAACGAGGCCATTATCGAGCGCCAACATCTGGCCAAGCGCAATAAGCCCATGCCGGCTGACCAGTATGCTGGCCTGGTGTACCGTTCGGTATCAGCCAAGCAGGTCCGTGAGTTTGCCTGGTATGGAAAGGGAGCCTGGCTGATCTGGTTTGCCATGAACTGGTTGCCTCGCTTCCTGGTGATCAACAGTGTTGTGAAGCGGTTTAAGCTCAACTTGTTCTATGATCGTGTTAGAGCTCGTCTTTCCAAGTCATCGTAATTGTAAATCTGTCACTGCTTTATCTAGAGGATCTAGAGGCATCCTTGTATTAAATGAGAGATTAATTTAGAATTGAGTCGATACTAGAGGTGGTTTACCGACAAAAATTGAAGTCGACAATTTCGTAGGTATATTTGCTAGTAAGCTAAGTAGGAGAAGAACTAGTTCAAAAAAACTTGGAACATTCCTAGAGATAATCTTCGTGACCGAGAAGACTAGTAACAGTCATCATATATATATCTAAGAATCATACTTTTGATTAGTACCACAGTACCATTATACCTGAATGTTGACGGAAACATGTCTAAGTCGCTGCACTTCAGTATTCCAGTACTGAAGGAACAGGAAGGATTCGTACATATAGCTGAAGAATTCACACAGTATACGCTACTGCTAAACCCTGCGAAGAGCATTTCACAACACTTCTGACCGCAGTAAAATCTGTTTGTTGGGTCTTCCCATTGTTGAAGCTCATACATATCGTACTATTTATCATATTTGTTTAACACTTACATAACGACATCAATTTGAATCACTGCGAAATCAGATCTTGGACTCCTTCGAAAGCTCCTCGCTCAAGAAACCCGCCAAAACATGAGCAGTCGCCATGCAAGAAACCATCGGGTTAACACCGCTAGCACTAGGGAAAGTACTGGTGTCGACAACGTGGACATTGGGGCACTCCCAAAGCTGGCCACGAGGCGAAACAGGCGCTTTTGATGCGCTTGCACCCATGCGGCATGAGGACATTTGATGAGCCGAACCAAAATTGTTGTGTAATGGCGCCATTGTGTAGTCCTTGACCTTGTTGATCCATTTCTTGTAGTCACTGTCATTGATTGAGCGCTGGTCAGCTGGCTTCTTGGAGTAGAAACGAGGCAGATCATGTGCAGATAACACAATCTCTTCAGCTCCCTGAATGTACAACAAGTTTGCCGCAGTTAGACAGCCCTGGTAGATAGCCCAGGCATCATACTTGTTGACTGAATAGTTGACGCGTACCCGGGTTGGAGTGTTCTTGTTCAAGAAAACAGTACCGCTACCACGGTCTCGTGTGATTACAAGCAGTGACGACCAATGGTTGTACAGCAGCTGTGCCTTACGGAAGTCCTCACCAGAGATGAATGGGAAGAACGTAAACATCAAGTTTGGTTGATGAAGAACCGCCTCAATTTTCGGGCCATGGCCCTGACCATCGAGATTGTCAACCTCTGTGCACACGGCAGTCATAATAGCATCATCGTATGCGTTGAGTTCTTGAGGAAAGCGTCCAAACACAAGCGATACAGGGTGCAGCTTCAGGCCCTTGCCGATGCCACTGTGCTTGAAATTGGAGCGTTGCAGGACCAATGGCGTGTTCAGCGAGCCAGCCGCCACAACGACACGCTTCGCATTAACACGCAGCTTCGTTTTGCCCTTGACAATTGCATCGACACCAGATGCCTTGCCACCCGAGTGGACAATACGGAGAACCTCAGTTTGGTCCATGATTTGACAACCAAGTTCAGCAGCTGCTCGCAGCCAGTTGACAACACCACCTTGCTTCTCACCACTGCGGCAGCCAAAGCAGCAGAATCCACATGCGTGGGCGTTACCTCCCGTATTCTGGGGGATATCTTTAGCGGCATAGCCAAGCTTCGCAGCGCCATCGATGATGAGCTGGTTCGAGAAAGAGTGCTTAAAGTGCTCGGTAGAGCAACCCATCTGGTTCATGACGAAATCCATTGCTTCGTCGTAAACATGGTCCTTGTACCACGGAACTCCCTTGTCGGCCCACTGCTGACGAATATTGTCCGGGGTGCGCAGACTAGCGGACCAGTTGACAGTAGTTCCTCCACCAAGGGTTGAACCAGCAAGCACAAGCATGCTGCCGTCAGTGGAGACAAGAGAACCACCACCCTCATATAGGTTTGTATACGAGGTCTCCTCGTTAAACACGAGTTCTTCCTGGTGGAAGTAGCGGCCCTTTTCAAGTACAAGGACCTTGTGGCCCTTTTTGACGAGATCGAGAGCCACAACACCGCACGAAGCACCAGAGCCAATGATGACTACATCGGTAGAGATCTCGGCTGTAGTGGCATAAGGACCAACGTCGAGTAAGCTGTAACGGTAGAATTCACGATCAGCATATGCTTGAGGGTCTTTGGCCTTAGGATCAAACTCGGGATGGCCGATGGCGCGGTACATGATTGGGCTGGGACGCAGAAACGAGGCGCTAAGTAGACTCTTGAACGAAAAGTAAAGACGGCGCTTGACGGGCAGAATGGAAGAGTACCAGCTGAGAACCAGGGCCTCGCGCTGTTTTTGGTCCATCTCGGTGATGAGCGTTGTCGAGTTGGTGAGTAGTATGGCGGCAGGGCGCAGCGACAGCAGCTTGACGACGAGCAGGAACTGAGCAACAAGGTCTGGAGGAGTATGTGATACTGTGTCGACGATTGAGCGGCGAAAGAGCTCACCAAGTTTCGATGGACACAGAGGTCCCACTTCTTCGGCAGTGGCGCCAAACTTGGGCGAGATGTAGGGGGCCACGACATCAGGGCTCAATGGAGGGTTGAAAGTATCACCAAGCGCGTACAATGTAGCCCAATGTTTTTCGGTGAGTGAGTCAAAAGGATTGGGTTGCTGAGCAGCAGCCACAGCCTCGGCAGTCAGCTCCATGAAGAGCTGTTGTTGAGAAGGACTCATGATGGATGAATGAAATTCGTATCTGAGTATAACACGACTAGAACAACTAGTCTATGCAATAGATGGTACGAGAGACAAGAGACACACAAAAACTCAACTGATTAACAGGAAAACAAGGCAATGATATCCTTTTGTTTGTTTTCTAGTATACCACTAAAACTCCCGGTAGCAAAGTTCACCCAACAACGTTTAAACACAAAATGTGCCGGTATATCGGGGTTTTATTTATTATAGCTGTAGAGCATCGGCGTTACTTTTTGGGACGTG
Organism: Sugiyamaella floridensis; assembly: GCA_030556845.1. Taxonomy (NCBI): domain Eukaryota; kingdom Fungi; phylum Ascomycota; class Dipodascomycetes; order Dipodascales; family Trichomonascaceae; genus Sugiyamaella; species Sugiyamaella floridensis. The sequence continues at coordinate 57,450 of JAKTUT010000017.1, read as the reverse complement.
GGGTAGGAACCCTTTGAAAGTTGGCCCTGGACCGAGGCACCGAGGACATTGAATTTAAGTGGTCTTCAACGGTAGTTGGACGGCCACACGCCGCGGGGATTTTTGCTGCTCATAGTTTCCTCGGCTACATTGGTAGACTGTTACAAGAGACTAGATTACCGAGAATCGACAATGGAAGGCTCAGTAGCCACTTTCAACAAGATCCTTGCCTTCACATGCTTCACATGCTAGGATTCATAGATATGTCACGCCAGAATCTCGGCATGTGAAATGAATGAGTCGCAAATCGATCAGCTCATCTTGGTCCATGTGAAACCCAGCTGACCAGTTTCCAGATACCCCGCCACGTTTCCCTGCTGCCCCCTCCTTTCCCCTCTCCTATCCATGCCCCCCCCTTGCTCTCTATAATTGCGGGGGATAGGCTTTACCCTTTGTTGGGTAGACGACCCGTGCCCTATCAGCCGTCCGGTAAGCCGCGCGGCTAATATCTGAAGGGTCCAGGATCTAGGGTCTAGGGTCCAATATCGGAGATATCCGGGCTATCCGGGGTAAACCGATGACTCCTCTCTACTTTTACAACCATGTCGATACAATTGCAGCAAATTGAGAGTGATCGATACTCTCAGCATACAAGGATATCTGATGAAGCATTAACTAGACAAGAAACAATCACCAACACAGTGGCTCCTGACCCGTCACGACCAGCTGCTGTAGGTCCTGGCCCATATGATGGGTACCTAGTCGTAGCTGCAGGCTTCATAGCCAACACTGTTGTGTTTGGAATTGGCTTCACGTTTGGTGTGTTCCAGGACTTTTACTTGTCCAAGAACGGGCCGCTGTATGGCCACAAAGTGTCGGAAGTATCGATTATTGGTTCTCTGGCTACTGCACTTACTTATACATTGACTATCTTCAACGGCTACCTATCACGTAAGCTGTCAGTACGTCAAATAATGTTGCTGGGATCAGCTATCATGAGCCTCGGCCTCATCTCAGCATCTTGGGCCCACGAAACATGGCAATTTGCTCTTAGCCAAGGTATCACCTTTGGTCTAGGCTCGTCCATGACTTATATGCCGCCCGTCGTCCATGGTCCACCTTACTTCACAACGCACCGAGGCATCGCCATGGGTATTGTGTTCTCAGGAACTGGTGTCGGTGGTTTGGCCATGGCTCCCCTGACACGCTGGCTCATCAGTGTTGTAGGCTGGCAATGGACGTTGCGAATCCTGGGTCTCTTGGCCTTCACCCTCACCTGTCCTACTTCCTTCATGGTCAAGCCCTATCCATATGAGGCAGAAACTCCGCAGCATCCACAATCCGTTTTGGTCAACCTAAGGGTAGCCAATTCGTGGAAGTTTGCACTACAGATCTCGGGTGCTTTCCTCCAATCGGCCGGATATCTGATCCCGTTGTTTTTTATGTCTGCATATGCCCAAACTCTGGGGTTCTCCTACTCTCAAGGAGCCACGTTCATCGGTATAAACAACGCTGTAAATGCAGCTTCAAAGATAGTACTGGGATACTTTGCCGATCGCATCGGTCGTCTCAATATGCTCGTGCTATGCTGCACCATGAGCACTGTGACGGTGTTTGCCCTGTGGCTGGTCCCGTTGAAGAGCACTTTTTTGGCGTTTGTCGTGTTATATGGCATCTTCTCAGGCCCAATCATAGCATTACTCCCCACTTGCATTGTCGAACTGTTTGGAATCCAAAACTACAAGTCGATCTCCAGTTTCCTGTATTTTTCGCGCGGGCTTGGCAACTTTCTTGGGTCTCCCATTGCCGGTCTGTTTGTTTCAGGTTCCATGAGCAGTCCGACCAGTTATCGCTTCGCGATTCTGTACAACGGGCTACTTTTTGTCATCAACACATTGTGTTTCGCAGTTGTTCGAGGGATTGCGGGCTCCTGAGCACGTCTCCTGACGGTACACGAGTAATGAGACAACGGATGATAGCGTAATCACCATGTAAATAATCTCACCATCATCTCTAATAATAAAAAATGAGCATCTCACAAGTGATAGAATACCCCTGGTACAGGTTTTTTAAACAGCAGCACTGCGCAGTGAGTAGCACTACATTGTGAGTAGCACCGCGCTATGAGCTCACGTAGTGTCATCATCATCATCATCGTCGTCGTCGTCGTCAAGAAGACCCTCCCATTTGACCATTCGCTCGTGAAGATCAATAGTCTCGCCTGCCACTTTGAACTTGCCTTCTCCGAGATGATGAATGGTTCGTTGTTCCGGAAGACTGACATCACGCCAAGCAGCGACTACCTGGACAACAAACATGTTATACCGAGAGTTCAGCGAGGTATTGACTACCTTGCACTCAAGGTTAGCAATACACTCCTTGATGAGCGGTGCCTGTACTTTGCTTGCATCGGCAGGGGTCAACTGGAACTCATTGAACTTGTCAACTGAATCGCCAGAACAGTTACCAATGTCAACGACCTGCTCGCACAGATTGAAAGCTGGAATAGCAATAACACATTGCTTCGTCTTCTTGAGCGCCTTTTGACTGTGATTCCATGGCCCCAGCACAAACGACAGGAGCGGAGGATGGTGCTGGGTCATCATATGGAACCCCATTGTCATGACATTGGCCACGCCGTCTTCTCCCCGCGTACTCACCAGCACAATGGGTCCTGGTTCAATGAGTTGACACACTTTGGACAGAGGAAACTTTTTCATTGGGTCGTTAGGAAGGAAAGCTTCGACTACGCGAACCTCAGCACAAAACGTGGGGAAGTACGGCGTTTAGGAACTCTATACAGTCAAGGATAACCTCAAGATAACCAACTCTATTGCAAAACATTCATTCAACATAATACTATGCTTAAATACAAGGGATTCCAGGATGGCAGAAAACTGGATAGTTCATCATGTCATACTAAGTAGAGTCTCTCTTTGAGAGTGTCACAGTCGCACATCCATGTACAGAAGAGGGCATAGGAGGAGACAAATGGCAGTTATTATCAGTTAAAATGGCAGTCCAATGAAACATCGGATCATCAGATGAAAGCTAAAGATGCCTGTAAAGGTATTCAGTATCTTCAGCTACTCATAGGGGCCTTATACCAGACGCCTCGTGAACCGACCAATCCAAACATGCAATACGATAACCGACAACGTTGCTGCTCTGTCTCATTAACTGGTTCTGTCTCTCGGGAGCCATAATAGACATCAACACGCCTTGTTCACCCTAATGTCCACCATATTCCTGACTTAACTCTGAAGGGCTTTGAGTCGCTGCCGCATGCTGTCGAGAAGAGCTTCGTTGTCCTCTTCTTCTTCGACAGGCTCGGGTTCCACAGCATCTGGCATCTGGGGAACTGTCGACGGCGCCTCTGGTGCTTTGACTCTGTCACCAATGATCTCTCCAAGAATCGCCTCGACCTGTTCCTCGGCCTCGCTATCTTCTAGCATCTCGGCTTCATCCATCATATCCAGAGAATCTGTGACCATCTCCTCAACTATACCCGCCTTAAGTTAGCACCCCTGTTACACAAAACATAAATACACAAACCACCACTAGATACTCACTCTCATGAGCTCTTTGCTCAGCTCAGACATGGTACCCACCAGCTCTGGCAGCCTGATGAGCGAATTGACCTCCTTCATGAGCCCAGCACTCGATTTCATGGACCCCTCCAGTTTCTGCAATGCAAATGCCTCGTTGACCTGCAACTGCACCGAATTCAGTTGAGCCTTGGACTTGTATAACCGCGACCTCTGACTCTTGATGTTATATACCTCTTTGGCCAGCATCCGTGCCGACTTCATATCGTTTCGTTTGGCCGATGACTTGATCATCGCCTTTGTCTTAGACTCGAGGCCGTTGAGCGAGTCAAGCTGCTTCTGTACCTCGCGTACGTTCTTTCGAATAAGAGCATTACATTTAGTGCGTTGCTCCTTCGCGTCCGGTCCGTAAATGGCCCTTTTGATGTAGTTCATGACGCCAAGTTGGTTAAACTGAGACGGTTTGGCCCGTTTCTACCATGATAGTGGATAGGGTATGGGCTCTGACGGTATGAAGACTGGTGTGATCTCTCCATTATTCTCACTACTACATTTTATCTTCCTTCATCATGGAACTTGTTACACATGCCTAAAGATTCCTAATGTATACAGCTATTGGGTACACAACGTGATACCTCATATTCCAAGAATCCTCTTAAAAAAACCTAACAAATCAAACTCATGATGTACGACTAAGCCTCGCCATGGATGACCGACACCTGGTAGGTCTTGAACTGGCGAGTGGCCACCTTCTGGTCAAACATCAGATCAAGCTCATCAAAGGTACGTCCCTTGGTCTCGGGAAGACGGAACCAACACCACACAGAGCCCATGATGGCAAAGCCAGCAAAGAAGAAGCCTGACTTGCCTCTCCAGTTGGCCTGGGCAGCATTGAGCATGTAGGGCACACCGACAGCCAAGGCAATGGACACGACGGATCCGATAGCGGCAGCAATCGCAATCGTTTTACTCTTGAGACGAGTAGAAGGTGCTTCACCGAAAATTACAAAGCAGATGGGTCCAATGGTCAGTTGATAGGCGAAAGTCAGCAGATCAAGGAACACGGCCTGGGCAATGGGGATTGAGGTACTTGATGAGTAACCAGGTGCGCAGTCAAGAATACCAATGACGAGCAGACATACGGTCATGAATACGAGTCCGTACATATAGATGTTTCTGCGACCGACAAACGACATTAACGGCCACGAGCAGCAAGTGGCCGTGAAACCAATGGCCGTGTTGACCAGTCCTAAAACGAATGATCGCTCTTGAGGGAATCCACCAGCCTCGAAAAAGACGACAGCATAACCAATTAGGTTGATTCCAGTAATGACCTGCCAGACTTTGGTTAGTAACGGCAATAACGAGCGGGGGCAACTTACACTGAACACCAATGGCGATCTCAGTACGACGCCAGTTAACGCCCTTGAAACAGTCCATGTAGCTAGTGGCGCTCTCGATCTCACGCTCGTATATGTTAGTCTGCTGGATCATAGCCATGATAGCCTTGATATCGATCTTGGGAGATGGGCGACTGAGACGACGCAGCGACTTTTCGGCGTCCTCAAGACGGCCCTGACGCACAAGCCACCAGGGGCTTTCAGGAGCACCGGGTTAGATGAATTGAGCAAATGGGTGCAGCTGGTACTACTTACAACCAAATGAAGATGAGGAACAGGGGACACCACAACCATTGAATGGCAAACTGGCCCCTGTAACTCCATTCACTGTCTTTGCCCTGAAGACCGAGAGCCACGCCAGATCCAATCCATTGGCCAATGACATAAGCAAGGTTAAGACTTGCCTGGAGAACTGAGGTTAGTCAAGGTTGTGAGGGATGGTTACAGGAAGTGCCAAAAACAACTTACTTCCTCGAAGAGATGTGGGCAAGACCTCTGCAGCGTAAGATGGTGCCAGCACCAGGTAAAATCCGTACGCCTGTCCAGCCATGAACTCGGCAGCAGTCAACACTTTGATGTCTTTTGAGAAAAACTGCATAAAGATAAAGGCTAGAGTCCACACGTTGCACATGGCAAAGGTCTTCTTACGTCCAAAACGCTCCGAGACCCAACCACATGCAAGTGAACCAGTTACCTGACCGACAGCTGTTCCCATACTGAGAGCTGACTGCCAAGGAGCAGATATGATCCAAGTGCCCTCGAACTCGGAACCGTACTTCTTGGCGAAGTTCTCGATACCAAAGAGTGAGTAAATAACACCCGAATCATAGCCGACCATGACGAGGGCAAAGGCGAAGAACGCGGCCCAGAAAGTAGCGGCTGGATAGATTCTCAGCGCTTCAAAAACACCCAATTGATGGTCCAAATCATTGGCGAGTTGAGTCTGCTTGGAGAAGTCGATGTCGGTGTAGCCGTCGTCTACAACAACGACTTCAGCATCGGTTTTCTCTACAGTGGCAGTCATTGCGAAGTAGATGATACTTGGATTGATACTTTTACACTAGGTTGGTCATTGTTTGGTCGAGGCGATCGGGGATAATATACAAGAGAGCGACTTATCATGAGGAGAGTGGGGGTGCTTACTTTCGAGGTCGTACTCGCCGATGTAACATGTCGGTGATCTCGCCGATGTAACATGTCGGTGATCTCGCCGATGTACCGCGGAGCAGGCCACAAAAAATATGCGGTTCATCCTATCGGTTGGGTGCATTAGTGCGAGGTTTAGGATCACCACCCACCCGTATCTCGAACTGATAGTCCCTTATCACCGCGTGTGCAATGCATTCGGTTATCTGCAGCGGCCGCGGCCTTTATTTTGAGCAAGGGTCTGTCACTAGCCTACTTGTTATCGGTCGTCTAATCGTGCATCTAACCGTTTCAATTGCTAACAAAAAAGTCGATTGCCCTTTCGTTCGGCGCAACCCGTCGGAAATGCCGCGGCAGGAGAAGGATCTCCGGGGTGTACCCCGCTCAAGCCCCTCGTACCCTTCTTGCCCCTCCTGCCTAATCGACTGATTAGTCTATATAATATGGTGGGGGATTGAGGAGTATGCGGGGATCGCTGGGCACCCGTCGAAACCCTTGGAGTGGGGAGTTTCCCTATTCTAGTTTGGTTCAATGTAACATGGCGGGGGTTCTTGTCTCTGGGCCATATCATATAAGATAACACCATCAAAGCCCATCGACGTGCCCACAGTTGTTGCCAAGAGTTACCAAGTTTCTTACATCTTGTCCTAATCAAAGATCCTATCTCTCTCCCCCCTTCCCCCACCTTCTTGTCTGCCTGTCAGTACCTGCTTCACCAGTCTGTTGGTTATCAACAAAAAATGCCTCCTGTCGCTGCACCTATTCCCTCTACCCCCCAGATTATCCACACTGGAAACCAAAAGGCAGTGGAGATCGTCCACATCAAACCAACGGCCGAAGAAAAGCTGCGTGGAAAGTTCACTGACGAAAACATTGAACTTCTGCTGTCGGGAATGCATCGTGATGGTTGCGTGGTTCTCGACGATGTCATTGACCCGGCCCATCTCGACAAGTTAGCCGAATTCATGGGTGCTGATGCGTTGCGTGAACTCGAGAAACCCAACCTGCACCGAAATTTCGGCGTTCTTGAAAACATCCAGCAAGGCCCACCCATTCATGGCGAGTACTTTTATGATGATGTTTATCTTAACAAGCTGTTGTTCCATGCCGTCACCCTCTACCTTGGTCAGGGCGCCAAGTTTGACTTCATCCAGGGCAACACGGCACTTCCTGGTGGAAACACCCGCCAGCCCGTACACTCGGATGCCATGGGTCAACATCCACCTTGCCCATTCTACATTGTAGCCAACATCCCCACCGTCACGGCCACTGCTCACAATGGAGGAACAGAGATCTGGCTGGGTGGAACCCATAACTACAATGGAGACCATCAGGCCCCTGACGGACATGCCATGAAAATTCGTGACGATGTTCGTGAAGAGCGTGCCAAAGTCCAGCCTGGTATCCAACCTACAGTCGTCAAGGGATCCATTCTGGTTCGAGATACTCGTGTCTGGCACGCGGGAATGCCGAACCATTCTGATAAGCCCCGTTGTATGATTGGCCTTGGGTTCAGTGCTGGTTGGCGTCATGCCAAGCAGCTGCGCTTCCTGATCCCTGCTGGCGAGGATCTTCAAGAGAAGTTCTTCCATGGTACCAAGGATACTGGCATCGTCCCGTTCCTAAAGGAGGTTTCCTTTGAAGAGTATGATGAGCTACGCAACCGTCATGATTACTACTTTCCCAAGGCCAAGACTGAATCTTGAACAAATAAGTAAATGCAATCAAGTATCAATGGTATATAACACCGTAGATATCTTCTATTTTTTTTTCTGTTATCTTCATGCTTGACGATTATGACTCCGTTGCAGTCATCTTCATGCTGGACGGTTAGGACTCGGTTGTGGTCATCTTTGCTAGACGCTCATGACTCCGTTGCAGTCATATCTGCTCGACGATTATGCGGTCACTGCCCCGTCGAAAAACTGAACTTCATGCTGGCAAATGTTGTGAACGGCCTCGTGTGTGTACTGTAAAGGCAGACTGTTCATGGCTTCAGAGGCGGATTTCCCTAGCAAGTCGACATATGCGTCAAAGGCCGGGTTGCGACCCCACCAAGAAACAAAGTCACGAAGAGTTGTGTCGGCCGCTTGGATGAACTTGGCTGACACTGCCACAGAGTGGAACGCTTCACGATAACAATACTCAATAGCCCACAAAGTAATTACCAAGTACTGCCAGGAAATGTCTGCATCTTCGGTGAGACCTAGTATATACTCGAGGTAGTGAAGATTGAATGTCAGAATACCAGCATATGTTTGCGGATAGTCTGATTTCAGTACATCGAGGAATTTGGTACCACCATAGGTCGCCAGCTCATTGTCTACTGACCCCTCAACAGGGGGTACAGTAGGAAGTACAACACCATTGGTCTTGGCTTTCTTCTCAAACAATGCCAATTCATCTCTGATCACCTGTAGCGAGTCGCTGATGCCCTTCTTCACAGTAGCAGTCCCCGGCTCAATTGGAATGCGTTTCTCAATGGCCAATACAAACGGGGCAAAGGCGCGCACATACACATAGTCCTGGTAGAGCCAGCTATTGAATGCTTTCGTCTCTGTGACTCCATTGACCAGCTGACTGATAAAGGTACAATTGAGGCTAGCAGCCTTGAGTTCTGTCTCGAGCTTGACGCCCAGTTTCCCTAGAGCTTGTTGTGACATTAAGGAAGACTTGTTGGGGTAAATGCCAGACGTGGGGGTATGGTAGTCAGAACATGTAGATCGCTCCGGTTATAAGACTACAGGTGATCGACTAAGGGCATTCACCGGGGTTGGAGGGGTCGGAGGAGTAGCTTCTGGTTGTTCAAATGCAAATGCATCGACAAAGCCTCCAAAAGGAGATAACTCTTGTTTTAAGAAGTCCAAACTGTCCTCCACACTGCTAGTTTCGAGTGCCAAAGCTTCCGGGTTGCCCTCAGATGCAGAGCTCTGTTCATCACTGAGCTCTTCAATCTCACGATCCAGTGTTATAGCATTCGGAACATGCAGAATCTGATTGATGGCAACATCGACCTTCTGAGCAAACAGCTGGCGGATGTTCTGGTTCTTGACCTTGATGCTGAATATCAGCTTCGATACACCCTGCAGCACGTCTGATTGGTAGGATGGGACGCCATTTTCCTGGCATATGACAAGATCAACCACTGAGTTTGCAACCTCAAACAGCTTGGCCTCCATTCCAGGTCCGTGGACCTCAAATGCCGATGGAGGTATAGCGTTTGCTTCGAGTAGCATATCTCTGGCGATTTCAAACGGGTATGACATGCTAAGTAGTTGGTCATCTTCCGTGACCACCGTTTCGCTGAGGTGCCCTGAGAACAGCGACAACTTCCATGCAAGTGCACGTATCCAGTGTCGAGACACAAGGATATCTACAATTTGGACGTCATCCGATAGTTCTGGCATTGTTAGCGGCACCTGGAGCTGCTTCTGCAGATGCATCAGCCAACTACGCGAGTAAGTCTTCTCCGAGTTTGTGACATCCCAACGGTCAAAGAACCGCTTTCCAGGTGCACTGAATACCTTGACAAGATTGAGAAAGGCTGCAGTGATACGAGGCTGTTCCTCATTCTCGATCTTGGGCAATTTGACAGTGGCGTCCAGAACAACGGGATATCCAGCCTTGATACACATATACCGCTCCGTCATGTACAATAAATAGTAGAGTTTGCGAAGCATTTGCGATTCCTTGAGCGGGAGCTCTGAGTAGCGGGATTCAATGTGCAGGCCCATACCTTGGGCAAACGAAATGGCCTCACGAATATACATGAAAGCCGTGATCTCCTGATTCAAATACCGTCCATAGTAACGGTGGATGAAGTAAGAAGTCAACACACAGTTGATGGTGCACGATTCCATGTATTCCCACTTCTTTCTTGCGGCGATGGCGTCGCGTGCTAGCACCGCAGCCGTAAAATATCGGCCATCTTCCGACGTCACAGTGAGCTGGAGTTCCGAGAGCGTTGCTGCGCTGACGGCCGTCAACAGACCGTAGATTTCAAAGTCGTCGTAGCCCGTCTCAAGCATTTCCAGCAGATCAGCTGCTGTCAGCAATGGCCAAATACCGTAGAGTCTGTTGCCGAAAATGGTTATACATTGGCGGAGAACCGATGGGGGAATGTCCGGGAACTGAGTAGTGGTGTTGACGCCAGACCTCGAGGGCTTCACATCAGGACAAGGTTCTGAGTCGCCAAAGAGCGCTGATGACACATCTTTGTTGTTCAATGCATCGGCTTGTGCCTCGGCAATCTTTGCGCGTGATTTTGCCCGGATTCCCTTCGGCCCCGATTTGCGACGGAGGGCGATATAAGTACAGTCGAGCTTGGCTTTGAGGCAGTTCGGGCAAGGCTGGCTACCGTCACACTTGACTTTGCGCAGGTAGCAGCAGTCACAGGCTCGCTTTTGTGGTGCCATTCGATTAACTAGAGAGTGGGGGCCAAAAAAAAAAGAGTTGGGGAGAAAGAAAGTAGTTGGGATGTCGGAGAAGCGGGTGGGAGGTTAACAAGTTCGTGCATGTCATTTCTAATGTGGGGTAGGCGTGGGGCACACCGGGGGCAGGGGTATAGTATCCGAGTTAGGCGAGATGCATACGATGATGTAGATCTCTAGGGGCAGAGGCGCCGCTTCTCCGCCCCCACCGGCGCGCCAACCGAGATGTAGCAAAAAAAAAATTCAACCAAACGTTTAAAAATTTCACTACTTACTATAAAAGAGACGATAACTTGACTTTAGTAGAAGGGGTTTCAGTCTACCTGAAGAAGACGAGGATGCCAGGTGGGGCAGTGAAAAACACTACTCATCAGCAGTCTCTGCAAGGTTGACTTCATAAGTGCTGAACTGACGAGTGGGCACACCCTTCTGGAACATGAAATCAAGTTCTCCGTAGGTACGGCCCTTGATCTCCGGAAGACGGAAAAAGGTCCACGTAGCACAAATAATACAGTAACCAGTCTGTAGGAAACCAACCTTTCCCTTCCAGTTACCAGCACTCTGATTCATAATGTAAGGGTACACAACAGCGTTGAGAATAGCCCACACCTGGTACACGTTACGACCAACGGCAATTGTCTTGGTACGCAGACGGGCCGAGGAAATCTCACTGATCATCATCCAGCACAGAGGGCAAATGGCAAACTCAAAAATGAACTGTAGCACGAAAATCATAACAGCCTGAGCCCAAAGAGCAGACTTGTTGGACTCGGGTGCCAGCGACAAGCAGCCGAGAATGAAAAACGCAAGTCCCATAGAGATGAATCCCCACAGGTAGATGGTTCGACGTCCAACATACGAGATAGCAAACCAAGACATAACAGTAGCAATAAATCCAATACCGTTCTGGCTGACACCAAGGTTGAAGGCGTTGGTGGCCGAGAAACCAGCAGCCTCAAAGAACTGAGTTGCGTATGACAGGACGTTACCAGCACACATGGTCGAAAACAAAAATACCATACAGGCAATCTCGGTACGACGGGCGTCAGAGCCGCGGAACAGATCAGCGTAGGTGGCTCCCTCCGAAACCTTCTTCTCAAGCTCATCAGTGTGGATCATGAATGCAACAGTACGCTTGACATCGACCTGCGAAGAGTTGGAAGACAGACGGCGAACAGAGTGTTCGGCCTCGGCGTACTTTCCACGACGCACCAGCGACCATGGGCTCTCAGGGGCACTGTGTTAGAAAGAGGAACCAAATAAATCCAAAAAAAAAAAAAGGTCGTTTGACAGAGAGAAGAAAAAGAAGTACTCACATAGTAATGACAATAAACAGAGGCACAGGCCACGCCCACTGGATAGCAAAGGGAATACGGTATCCCCATTCGTCAGTTCGACTGAGCAGTCCTCGCAAAATACCAGAAGAGACAAACTGACCAATAACCCAACACAGGTTGATGTAGTTGGTCAAGTAACCTCTCAGAACGACAGGACAGCATGAGGCAGCATAGGCAGGTCCAACAGTGGCAAACACACCCCATGGGATACCGCACAGCACTTCACCAGCAAGAAGAACACCAACAGAGGGAGCAAAGAAGGGAATGAAGATGAAAGCGGTGATGGCAACAAACGCAATCTGCATAATACGCTTGTGTCCATAAAGATCAGAAATGTAACCAGTGATGAGGACACCAATAAGAGAACCAAGACCACTGGACATACCAAGAGCATTCTGCCACTTGGCCGACAGCTGGAAGCCGTCACCAAAGGGCTCACCATACTTCTCCAAGAAAGTTGGGTAACCAAAAAAGTTTCCCAGCAAAGCTGTATCATAACCCTCCATGATAACAGAGAGGGAGATGAGGAAGGACCACATGACAGCCTTGGGGTAGAGACGGATACCCTCCAAGAGCGTCATCTTGTGCTCAAAGTTTGTTTCTTCAATGGCATCAAATAGATTGGCATTGATGTTCGACTTGAGGTTGCCCTCCTCGAACTCCACGTTGTGTTTCTCGTCATCAATGGTAGTCATTTTTTTTATATTTGTCTTTGACAGTGAAATGAAAACTTGATGATGGTTGAGGAGGACAGATGAGCCCATTTATATACATGTCCATTACCCCACGACAAGCCGTTTAGTTTAGCATTCACGGGGACGATCTCGGATATTCGACTGTACGAGGTACGAGGATCCCCACGTCTATGAACTGTTTGCGGGGTATGAGACGCGGATCAATGCGGGGTCATGTCCGACGCCGCCTGGTGGGAACGGTGTGAAGTGGTGTTTAAAGGCCAATCGGACAAAAGCTCGGGCTTGGCAGGCCATGCCAGCCATTCTCGGGCCAATTTTCGCACGCGGCGAACAACCTGCGTTACGTGTGACATCGATTGCGGGGTACATTAGGTACATTAGCCCCGTGAATAAGGCAGGTCCATTTTTGACAGTCAGCAGAGGTGCGGGGTCAAGCAGTGCCGGACGAATTCTCGGCGATTCTGCCGCATATACATGAGCGGAGACCGCGCTGTGAACAAATCGAGATTTTTATTTGTGGGGGGCAGTCAGGGAAAGGGGTAGCCCTCCCCCTGCCGCTAACTGTGGGCGCAGGCTGAGTTGTACGGCGGATCTCCCCGCTCCCTTGTGCTCTTCCTCCTCCTCTCCTCGTCATAGCCTTTACCCCAAATTTGCAAGCGGCTGGTTTGGCGGTGAAACAGTGTGAACCCCCTTTACGGCCTAGTCACCATTACGGTGATCACGTGGCTGTGCCAAAAGAGACACATAATGACTGACAGCCTTGCAAACAGGGGAGTATCGGAGATAACCGGTTCTTACCCTGCAGGTGCGCTGGGCCCATAAAATTGTAATAATCATAGTCAGCTAGGTCTACTCGCCCACTCGCCTACTCGTTTAATCGTTTACTCGCCCACTCATCTACTTGCCAACTCGCCAACTCGCCTACTGGTCTACTAGAATTGATTCTCCTTGTTATATACCATACAAGTCCCTTTTGAGCCCAATTGAAGACGAATACGAGCCTTTTAAACCCTTGGAACTTCGTTGCTCTGTGGGATCCCGTGACTTCATGCCGCCGATAGCCTAGCCGCAGGGGCTCATCAGCATAGGCATACGTTTCGGCATACATTCGGCATGGTTATAAGTTCTAATCCTCTGATAACAAGACGTTTTTAATTATAAACGGTCATTATAATACAACCATTCCGAATCTCCTGTGCATACTTCGTGTGCGTCTGTCGCTTGTGCCTGCCTGCCTTTGAAACTTAAACGTAGACAGGGATAGGCTAGCCTGCATGATTTATACGTCGTGGGCAGTAGCCAAAATCAATCTTAGTTTCTTCTCATCTCCACTTCAAAGATTAAGCCAAGTTATTAATGAGAAGAACAAACACAGCCGAATGACTTCCCGTTATAGAAGCCGCAGAAACAGCAGTGAATCGGTCGCGTCTAGTGATGTGAATTCTTCTAGCTCGTCGTCTAGCCATAGTACCGAGGCTGCTAATAGCAAGCGCAGTAGTACCATTCGTCGCCTGGGCCGACGCTTAGCATCTGTGTTTGTACTATCACCAGAGGAAGCCAAGATGATGCGGGAGAAATCACAGCGACCTCCTCCTCGTGCTATCACGTATTCAAGGCCACCTCCGTATACTCCACCTTCAAACCGTTGGATGTACGAATACAGAAGTCCAAACGTTCGCGACTCATATGGAGGTAATACTAGTGTTGGTCTTGGTCCTGGCATGTGGGTCTCGTATGATTCGAACGGTAGAGCAGTGGTACACGGTGGAAGGAACAGTGAAGATCGCTCAGCGTCTCGATTTTTTCTAGGTCACTCAAGTTCTCAAGCTCTCAGAGCAAACAGTGCAGCAAGCGCTGGCCTAATGGCTGGCGCAATTGGTGGCGCAGTTGGTGGTGCGGTTGGTGCCATTGGTGGATGTGGAGTTTCTGGGTGCTGATTGATGGCTATGCTGGAATCATATTTATGTTCATTTCATTGTTCTTGAGAATTTATTTCTCTTTGTTTTTAACATGACGACTTTATAATGATAATGGAAGCAATTGCTAGCCCCTTTTAAAGTGCTCATGAAACACCTCAGCATAATAGCGTGTTTGTGGGTGTATTTATTGGTCCATCAAACGCCACTCAACGGTCCCGTCCGTCGAACCTCGGTAAGCCAGTAGAACTGTACTAGCAAGCGACTCTTATTCATCACACAATGCCGACATGCTATCATCTGATTGCTCACGTGCAGCTGATAAGCAATGGCTGCATTTTTAGTGTGCATATAGCGCACCTTTGTGTCTGCGGCTTCAGCCTTCGATAACCATGCTATCACGAGTTCCATGACGTAAATGTAGTGCCTGCGTTGTCGCCTGTACCTGCCTTTGGTAGTCAGTTATTAGTCTATAGCATCAGATTCATTAGTCTACGGCATCAGCTTTTTTTATTCTACGGCATCAGACTCATCATAGACTTGTCCAGCAAAACCCAGCAGCAGATAGTGCCAGTTATGGAGTTCCAATAATCTCACTTCAAGCAAACTTGGAGAAGTGAGAAATTATTGAACCATGTACCCAGCTGTTGAAGTAAATGACTATTTCACTTACTATCAAGTTAAAAATGAAAGCCAGTGACTGTTCTATAATGCTAGGGCCAGTGCTAAATCACATATATAAGGGCACAAAGAGTAGCTGGCACTAGCACTTGTTATCCTTCAACTTCACGCACTACAGGCATGCTTAACAGAAGCTCACTTGACCGTGGCTTTAGGACTCATAAGTAACACTTGTAAGTAAGTAATACTCTCTTTTACTCGATTGTCCCGCCTTGTACGGTTAGAGAGGGCTACTCACCGGTATACAAGGTGGCCGTGGCTGCTGATGATTCTATACAATACCAAGAGATTACGAGTTACCACAAATGTTTTATTATAGCCTTCCGAGGCTTTCTGTAGTAGTTGCAATGGTATCACGTATTGAGACAGTTGATGCTTTCATACACGCAAGTCGAGACATGAGCGGTCTTGGTAGATCGGTTAGAGTTTTTGAGTACAAGTACAGGCCAAATACCAATACATGACCCCAATAGCAATTCAGACCCAATTGAACCGTCTAATGCATTTCACTACAAACAATTCCAGTTGACAACAGCATCAAATATGAGACATTCTACCGTAAAGAATAAAGGAACAAGCTTCTCTGGCCGGTGGGTTGGGATGCCGATCAAACTGTCTGTTTTAGGAAATGGGCGATGAGAGCCGGTGTTGAAGTGCGCGAACAGATTTTGGAACCTTCCGTTCTGACTAGTACTTTTTTTCCTATATTAATTCCGTCATGGCCGACGGCATTGAACGACTGGAACAATATCAGCAGGATCGCCACGGCCGTGTCAAGGTCGTGTTGCTACCCGAGGGTCCTAGTGGATCGGCTCGACTGTGGGTAAGACCGCGACCACTACAATACTTCTACAAAGATGTTCTTTATCGAACTGAAGGCGAGCGTGGAAGTAGCCGGTTCGAGATCTTTCTTGATCTGCTCTTTGTTGGAATGGCGGCCAACCTCGCGCACATTGTTACCGAGGACCCCACCGGTCTTAATCTCCTTAAATATTTCATCGTTGGTGTTCCAGCGTGGCAGATGTGGGGAGATATTCGAGACTTTATGAACTATTACTACAATGATGACTTGACGCAGCGGATGTTTGTGTTTTGGCAAATGATTCTCATTGTGCTGTTTGGCAACAATGCGTACCTCGTCGGCGAGTCCCGTATTCACACGGGTCTCCTCGTCGGTATTTACATTGTATCGCGGTTGACAGTTGTGACGCTCATCTTCATCTATACGTTCTTCAGTATCGAGCATCGCAAGGTCATGCGTTCTCATTGTGCGTGCGTCATTATCTCGTCATGTATTTGGTTTGCTGCTATTTGGCCGCCTGTACGTGTCCAAGTAGCCCTTGCGTTTGTAGCCATTGCCGCTGAACATGTGCTGTTTTTGATCAACTATTCGAAGTTTTGGCGCAAAGTGCTCAAAGCAGAATACACAGCAGCACTGAATCTTGATCATGAGATTGAGAGATACGGAGCCTTTTTCATCATTGTGTTGGGAGAGTTTTTGTACGTCATTGTTTACAATTCGCCGGCCAAGATCGGATTCAACGCCAAGTTCGTAAGATGTGTTTTTGTGCTGGCCATTGCCTATGATCTCAACTGGCTGTACTTTAATGGTGACGGTAGCTCCAAGATCACTCATGCTCTACGTCGCAGCAAGTGGTCCGCGTTCATGTGGCTATTCATCCATATCCCGCTCAACGCAGCGCTCATCCTGGCAGCCGACTCTGCAGGTGAGCTGGCGAGCGATGAGTTTGCTGACGAGGCCGTGGATGAACATGAAGCACACCGGCTGCTTCGGTCATACTCGTTTTTCTTCTGTGGAGGTCTTGGTATTGGTTTACTCATTATCTATGTGTTGGCCATTATTAACAAGAGTGAAGATGAAAAGGGCAAGAAGTGGGTGCCTCGACACTTCCGAGTCATTTGGCGAGTGCCTGTCGGTCTTGTCACTATATTTCTACCATTTGCTAAATTGTCTTCTACAGCACTTATGGGCATTGTAGCTTCCATGTTCACAGCTCTCACGACTCTCGAGACCTTGGCGGCTTGGGATAGGGATATGTGTGAAGATTGGAACCTGTCGAGTGCAGCGGCACAGGCTACTGCTACCGCCGTGGAAACGGTACCCGAGGGTAGTGAAAAGGCGCTCGGTAATTGACCGAGACGGAGTGTTTTTTTTTTGGTTGGCATTGTCCAATGGACCCAGGCTTCAATGGGTGTGTGATTCTAAGGAGTTTTGGTTAGTTTTGTTAGTTAGAAGCAGTGTAGTTCAGTACTTTTGTTAGTATTTTGGTAGTATTTTGGTAGTATTTTATCAGTATTTGTGTAAAGCACTGCACTGGCATAAGGTTCAAATGGACTCAAGTAATTGGTCATTACAGCAATGGACCGACCAGGTGATTTGCCAAGGCTTTGCGGGTTCTCCGCCAAATGGCTAAAATACCGGCGGATCCTACGCCCACTTGGGGCTTTATGCGATGGGCTGGTGAACGGACCGATAATGAAAACTGTGGGGAATGCCCTTGCAGCCGTGTGCGGGGGTGGGGTAAATGGCCGTTACACTGTCCCGAACAAGGAATTCCGACCACCTAGCTGCACCTACCGGGGGTATACCATTTATTCTTCCGCAGCCAATTAGCCGGTATTCAATGGGTAAAAAGTTGTGACACACGCAGGACGCGCGTGTGCGTGTGCGTATGCTGTGAATATATAAAGGGGCATCTCCCTCCTCCCCACGAATTCTCCTTTTTGTTTCCCTTCGTATACACAAAACAAAAATGTTCTTCACTCAAGATAACCGCCTCGTGTACAGATACGACGCCGAGACCCTGTGGATTGAGCCATGGGGCGACAATGCTCTTCGTGTCCGTGCTACCAAGTGCGCAGAGATGCCTTCTCAGGATTGGGCTCTTGATATTGAGCCTAAAGCTCACAAGGCCGACATCTCCGTCACCGACAAGGTAGCTACCATCTCCAACGGCAAGATCAAAGCCGAGATCACCAGCGGTGGAAAATTGACGATCCACGATAGCACAGGAAAGCTTCTCCTTGAAGAGTACGCTCGTAACCGTCGTGATGTCACTGACCCCAAATGCACGGCCATTGAGATCGAGGCCCGTGAATTCCGCCCCATTCCTGGTGGAGACTACCAGGTGACGCTGCGATTCGAGTCTCTTGACAAAAACGAAAAGATCTACGGAATGGGTCAATACCAACAGCCATACCTTGATCTCAAGGGCCTCGACCTCGAGCTAGCTCACCGTAACTCGCAGGCCTCGATTCCGTTTGCCGTCTCTTCGCGAGGATATGGTCTGCTGTGGAACAACCCGTCCATTGGTCGTGCGGTTCTAGGTAAGAACGTCATGAGCTTCGAGGCCTCGTCCACCAAGTCCCTCGACTACTGGGTTGTTGCTGGCAGCACTCCAGCTGAAATTGTCAAGTCATACTCGGACGTCACTGGAAAGGTGCCCATGATGCCCGAGTACGGTCTTGGATTCTGGCAATGCAAGCTGCGTTACCAGACCCAGGAGGAGCTTCTCGAAGTTGCTCGCGAGTACAAGCGCCGCGAGCTTCCAATTGACCTGATTGTCGTTGATTTCTTCCACTGGCCCACCCAGGGTGAGTGGAAGTTTGATCCCACATACTGGCCTGACCCCGATGCCATGATTGCCGAGCTCAAGAGCATGGGCATCGAGCTCATGGTCTCCATCTGGCCTACTGTCGATTACCGCTCCGAGAACTTCAACGAGATGGTCGAGAAGGGCTACCTCATCCGCACCGACCGTGGTGTTCGCATCAGCATGACGTATCAGGGAAACACTGTGTTCTACGACCCCACTAACCCCGATGCTCGAAAGTACGTGTGGGAGGTGGCCAAGAAAAACTACTTCTCCAAGGGTATTAAGGTGTTCTGGCTCGATGAGGCCGAGCCTGAGTACACTGTATATGATTTTGACAACTATCGCTACCACGCCGGTCCCAATGTGGCTGTCGGAAACATCTATCCTCGTGAGTACGCACGTACCTTTTACGAGGGCCAGGAGGCCGAAGGCCAGAAAAATATTGTCAACTTGCTGCGATGTGCCTGGGCTGGAAGTCAGAAGTTTGGTGCTCTCGTGTGGAGTGGAGATATTGCGTCGTCGTGGCCCAGTTTCCGTAACCAACTTGTGGCTGGTCTGAACATGGGTATGTCTGGTATTCCCTGGTGGACGACTGATATCGGAGGATTCCACGGAGGATACCCCGATGACCCCGAGTTCCGTGAACTGTTTGTGCGTTGGTTCCAGTGGGGAGCGTTCTGCCCCGTCATGCGTCTTCACGGAGACCGTGAACCTCACATGCCGCAGCTTGGAACGACTGGTGGAGCCACATGCCTGTCTGGTTCACCCAACGAGGTGTGGTGCTATGGAGAGGAAGCTTATGAGATTTGCAAGAAGTACATGAAGATCCGTGAGGACCTGCGTGAGTACACTCGTAGTCTCATGGAGGAGGCTCATAAGACTGGTGCTCCTGTCATTCGACCTTGCTTCTACGAGTTCCCCGATGACAAGGAGACTTGGGAGGTTGAGGACCAATATTTCTACGGATCCAAGTACCTGTGTGCACCTGTTCTGTTCCCTGGTCTTAAGAGCCGTAAGGTCTACCTACCTGCTGGTGCTGAGTGGAAGGAGTATGATACTGGCAAGGTTCACTCTGGTGGAGAGACAATCGAGGTGGCTACCCCTATTGACGTGATGCCCGTTTTTGTTCGTCAGTAAAAAGTGTTAGCTAAGAAATCTAATTGTATAAATGAAGAGTCCAATAGACATTCCCTATGCTTTTAACAGTGTTCTACTGTTACTCACCTTGGTGGATATGTCTGCGGCGCTTCGTCACTTCATGCAGGGACCAGCCAGCCGTGCTTTAATTTTTTTTAAGCCTCGCTAAAGAAATTTCAGCGACTTTACACTGCTTCCTACATAATAACAACCACAATGGAATTGGAGTTGACATCGCGGCAACGCGAGCTTGTCGACGAGAAGAATGACATCACCGAACAGACGGTAGACAAGTACCGTC
Organism: Sugiyamaella floridensis; assembly: GCA_030556845.1. Lineage (NCBI taxonomy): Eukaryota > Fungi > Ascomycota > Dipodascomycetes > Dipodascales > Trichomonascaceae > Sugiyamaella > Sugiyamaella floridensis. The sequence continues at coordinate 37,263 of JAKTUT010000017.1, read as the reverse complement.
TGGCTGGTCAGACGGCCCAGACAGGTCTAGCATACATTTTGGAGCTCATCCGTCGAGCCCCCAGTGGAACCTTGACTATTGGAGCGGTTTGTCGTGCTGGAGACTTGTTTTTGCAACGGGCTACCTCCACGGCCTACAAGCGGTCTGTCAAGGAGAAGGGTATTGCTCTGCCTGTTCATATTCTCAAGGGAAGTTTCGTTGGGGGTGTTGCTCCCGAGGAGACTGACGAGTTCCAAGGGGGACTTGTTCAGGACGGTGATCTGCTCAAGATCTCGTTGGGTGTTCATATTGACGGATACACTGCCCAGGTAGCTCACAGTATTATTGTTGCACACGTTGGTCCCGACAATGCTCCTCTTGAAGGCACCGAGGCTGATGCTATGATTGCTGCTTACCTGGCGACCGAGGCCGTAGTGGCTCTCATCAGCATGACTCTGAATGCCAACATGCATCCTCTTGTTACCCAGCACGGCCAGGTCACTGGTTCTCGTCTACGTTCTCTTGTTGAGACTATTGCTACCAGTTTCCGAGTTCAAGTTGTCCCTGGATCGCGCATTCGCCGAGTTCGACGCTTTTTGGCTGGCCAGTCGGACGTTGTCCAAGAAGCTGACTTTAAAGGAGTTGTGTGGGACGAGGAAGAGGAGGTTGAGAGACTTCAGCGACCAACTTCTACTTCTTCTACTACTCAGGATGACGAATGGGAAGATGAGCGTCCAGGCGATGATTTTGTCGTGCTTCCTGGAGAAGTTTGGCTTGTAGATATCTCAATGGCTGCCACTGGTGGAGAGCGTGGAGCCCTTCTTAGCCGCGAAATCATTGACAGCACCAGCTCCACCAAGCACCGACCGGCCGTATTCAGTCGTGATTATACTGTTACTTACGGTCTTAAGGTACACGCAGCGCGTTCACTGCTATCGCGTGCTGATGCTAACCTTTCTGTTTACCCATTCAAGCTTTCTTTCCTTGCCGAGGACGCTGCAGAGCTCAGAAGTATGCGTCTGGGTCTTAACGAGCTTGTTCAACATCACATCTTTGTTGCTGAACCCATAACAACCGTCGACTTTGTACCATTGAGTGCGTTCAGCAACGGATCCGTGCCTGTCCGCCGTGCTGCTGCCCGTTCCGGTGTTCCTGTTGCTGTTGCTCGTGAAATGGCTACTGTTGTGCTTGTTCCTGGATCCCGATCCAACTCGGGTTACGGAGAGGCCATTCGTCTGACTGGAGGTCACAAGGTGGCTCCGCCCTCGTGGTTGCACTCCAAGTATGAGATTACACATGAGCAGGTTAAACTGCTGCTGACGATTCTCAGCGACAAGAAGGCATCGGGACTCAGTTTCCAGATTGTCCAGGCATCCAAGATCCCTGAAGATGAGTTCAGCACTGAGCAAGCCGAGATGGAGATTGATTGACTGTACCATAGATAGCATGCATTATGATAACGAAGATATACCAGTTGGGCTTCTATTAGGAAGATGATAGTGAGATGCTAGACATACACAAGACAGTGATTGATTGATCCATTTGAGTATATATCCGTGAGATCAACGTCTAACAAGACCATGAGTATACTACGAACATACCATACTCTACATTGTCAACTGACACATCGACATAGTGTAGTATGAGGGACAAAGATATACAGTTATTGCCTAAAAATGAATCTCAATCAATTGTTTACTGCTTCTGGGTCAGGTCGGACTCGTGCTTCTTGAGGTCGGCAATCTCCTGCTCCTTCTTGGCACTGTTGTTAGCCGTTGATCAATTGACGGCAGAAAGGGCAACTTACATCTGCTCGCGTAGAGACTTGATACGCTCAGCTTCACGCTGGCGCACGTACAGGTCCTCCTGGGCCTTTTCACGCTTCTGAAACGGTTAGCAGCACATCAAAGCAAAGACTCGAAGGCAAAACACTCACGTTGAAAGCATCACTGCCCTGCTGGGAACGGGGCGAACCGACGTCACCCTCAGAGTAGAAGCGAACACCGGCTACCTGAGGGCGGGCAACACGGGCAACGGAAGCAATGCGACGAAGAGCAATGGATGACATTTTTGGTAGAGTAATGAAGCTTATATAGAGAGACAAGAAAGCAGGTGATTGATTTGCTGGTGGAGTAAAGGAACGAGGGTAGGGCAGGGGTATCACCACCGGCAGCACGGACTGCAGCGGATAGTAGAATACCCTTGTCATCTCTACAAGCAAATACTGTCAGGGCTAGGGCGGTTGACTCTCGTTTCCAGGGAAATGAAATGCTCCACTCTAGTGACGAGACTCTACAGCGGCCCTCGGCAACAGTACCAAGTGTCGAAGGAAGCCTTTCGACAGTGGTAAATTGATGGATTTGTGCTGAAACGGGAGCTGAGCATTCAAATCAAAGAAATCCAAAAAAAACAAAAAAATGCCCGGATCCGAACGGGCGTCCAAAGCCACGCAAGCCAAGAAGCGGCAGCGGAACAAACGTAAGCCTGAAGAGAGCGCTGATTACAACACCAAAAAGCGACCACGCAAGTCGACCAATGGCAGGGAGAAACCAGCAGCTGAGACGTCATCATCGGCAGCTAAGAAGACGGCACAAACAGCACGCAAAACAAAACAATCACGCGGCAAAGAAACACAAGTTGATGTGGAGAAGCAGTGCGGAGTGCCGCTCGGCAACGGACTCATGTGTGCGCGGTCTCTGACGTGCAAAACACATTCGATGGGTGCGAAACGCGCTGTGCAAGGCCGGTCCATGCCGTACGATGCGCTGCTGGCAGCGTATCAGAAGCGCAACCAGGTCAAGATGGCTTCGTTGTCGACACAACAGCAGCTGGAGCTCGATAATGAAGCACTCATGGACGAGACGCCGCTGAATGACGAGGAAGAGTTTGAGCAGGTCATGTCGGGAGTCGTGCGTGCATATCCAGTGCCTCTGGAGCGCAAGGTCGTGATGCCAACGCGAATCAAGGCTGGGTTTTTCAGGCTGCGTGAGACGCTCATTGGATCCATTACCAACGTTCCACCTCTGCCACCCATGCCATCGACCGCTTCACAAGACGCACAGAACAGCGTCAATGCTGTCATGGCGTCAACAGGTGCTGTGTTGGGCCGCACTATTGTGTTTGATACAGTGACGCGTTCACAGTATGCGCGCCCTCCTCGAGTCTACATCAACCCGGCGACGGCACTAGCTCAGCACCAACTCCAGCAGAAACAGGCCATGCTGATGCGCCAACAGCGTGCTGCGGCCTTGGCTGCACAGAGTGGTCCTGGTACAGGTTCTCCACATGTGCCGACAACGCTTCCCAAGTCGGGTTTACCAACGAGTATGCCAGCTGCGGCCATGCAACAGGCACTTGCTCGTCAGCAGCAGCTCAAGGAGGCTCAGGGCCTTGCAAAGTGATGAAGTCTGTAAACGTCTGTTTTATTATCACAAGTTGGGGATCCGACGCAGAGGTCTTCTTACTAAGTTTGAGGCTGTTATCTAAGTATGGCATTCGTAAGGTGATGGTGTCGTGTGTACTACTATCCTTGACCGTCTCTTGCTATGATATGTGAGACTATGGGAGTCAAACGGTGGTGTCCTGTTACTACTACTATGATATGTGAGACTACGGGAGTAGGACGGTGTCGTGTGCACTACTCTCCTTGACAGTCCGTTACTATGCGAGTGTCTACGGGATTTGATGCCACGAAGGTATTGTACACACTGTCATGGCAGACCATTTGTCTACAAGACCGTGCTACTACTTGATACATTCATGTTCCATACGTAATGGTGCCAGCGTTACTGCGTTCAGGTACCAGACCTAATCGTGCCAGCGTTTATTCGTTCAGGTACCAGACATAACGGTGGCAGCGTTTATCCGTTCACCTGTACCGGCTAGATCCATATGTGGCTTTTAACCCGGTAAATCAAGGCTTGGAAGCGACTGGTACTAGCAGTTCCATCATCTTGGTACCACCCAATCGTGTCTTTGTTTAACTAGCCTCTAACACACTTTTAAGCCTCGTTTAGTGCGTATCGGCTTTAGATCAAGTATTTATCAGTATTTTTTTGCAGCCAATCACATAACCTTGACTAGTAGAAAAACTAGACCGAATCCCAGCTAAATGGGTGTACCCTAGTAGCTTTGTCAAAGAAACTCGGAGTCCCCGCAATGCACAGGACTGCGGATGGGTGCAGCGACGAGCGCACTAAGGTTCCCCCGACCCCCGAGTACCCACGCGCCAATTAAATACAAGATGACGTAGTTTGTCATTTAATACTTAAACTTGTATTATTTAACGATTGACTTGTAGATTTTTGTTTGTTGACAACGGATCCTTGTGTATTGGTAAGTAGACTTGTTGAAGACTAGGACAACGTACTGGTAGCAAGCGAAGAGCAACCAAAAAGAAGCCAGTAGAGCAGCAAACAAATAAAAAACAAAAAAAGGGTGCCGTGACGTCGGAGCAGCCAGAGGGTACCAACAGGCAACAAGAATGACCAGCAGTAACAGTATCAATTATTGGTGGTTGATGGTGTGTTTAAACATGTATTTGGTTGAAACAATTTTCTAGATAGTTTAAACAAACGTTTCGACACTTCTACCGAACCACCAATTACACGCGTTGTATTGGTCTAAGTCGCCAGTATCACGGCACTTGTGCTGACGCGCGGAACCGTTACGCGATGCGGCCACCCGATGATGGCTAATTGTACGTCACTTGGTGCCGTGGACTTTGCTCAATGTATGGCTAATCGGGCCGATGCATATCCCGTGTGCGCTTTAGCACTGGGGCCCCTGTCTAGGTGGATTCTTGCTTGTTTTGATTCGACGGCGCGTAAAGGGGGGGGGGAGGGGGGAAGGGGGAGGGCACTGCACTGTGAGGCTTAGCGATGGAAGCGTATCGAGCATTGGATTGAATGGGCATATACTCCTCTACTAGGGGATGATCTGTTAATATCGTGATTTTCCTGGTACCAACAACAATTGAATTGTTGTTCAAATGTCCATTTTTGAACCAAAAAATGCTTTTATGTCTACAGCATTTGACAGTTGTCCCCTTACTTCCTCCCCCTTCGTTGTTACGTTGCCCCCTGTAGCTCATCATCTCGTCTCAGTTGCGCCCAGCCTAACCCTATCCGGGTAACTCCCTAAACCTTCAGGTGTAGTTTGTTTGCTCTTGCCTTCCTTGGATTACTTCGTATATTACCAGTGCTGTGATTCTTTTGGTTGATTTTAACCTGCTCTGCCATTTTTCTAACGCTCTGTTAAGCTATTTACTATGTCTACTACATCTCGCGAAGATTACGTGTTCTTGGCCAAGTTGGCCGAGCAGGCCGAGCGCTATGAGGAGATGGTTGAGAACATGAAGACTGTCACGTCTCTTGGTGAAGAGCTCAGTGTTGAGGAGCGCAACCTACTATCGGTTGCCTACAAGAATGTGATTGGTGCGCGTCGTGCTTCGTGGCGTATTGTTTCATCCATTGAGCAGAAGGAAGAGAGCAAAGGCAATGAAGACCAGGTGTCTCTGATTAAGGAGTACCGACACAAGATTGAGCAGGAGCTCGCAAAGATTTGTGAGGATATCCTTGAGGTTTTGTCCAAGTACCTTATTCCTTCGGCTCAGACGGGCGAATCGCGTGTCTTTTACTACAAGATGAAGGGAGACTACCACCGTTATTTGGCCGAGTTTGCTGTTGGTGACAAGCGCAAGGATGCTGCTGACAAGTCACTGGAAGCCTATCAGTCTGCTTCGGAGATTGCTGGTGTCGAGCTGCCGCCAACTCATCCTATCCGTCTGGGTCTGGCTCTCAACTTCTCGGTCTTTTACTATGAGATTCTCAACTCGCCTGACCGTGCGTGCCACCTTGCTAAATTGGCCTTTGACGATGCCATTGCTGAGCTTGACACTCTTTCTGAGGAGAGTTACAAGGACTCGACGCTTATCATGCAGCTTCTCAAGGATAACTTGACTTTGTGGACTGGTGATATGTCGGAGCTTGCACCCGATGCTGCTGCTGCTGCTGCTGCTCCCACTGAGCCCGAGGCAAAGGCTGAATCCAACGCCGAGCCGGAAGCAGATGCCGAGTAACCGTGGCCATGTCGCGCACCGCCCTTTGACATGCCACTCGATTCATCCAATTCTTCCAAATGCAACTAACCAAATTTCAACTAGCCACAAAACTTTGTTCTTGTTGATATAAAGAGTCAGATGCTGGGATGAGTCGATCCAACACCCCGACGGTTTAATGTACGTGAATGACGATGAAGACCACGCCTGACTTTGTTCTGTATGCCTTTTTTTTTCTCGCATCAGTTGATGTCTGTAGTTCCATTAAACGTGTAGAAGTGAGTAAGTGTGTAGGATAGGAGGACTGTAGTAGACCTTCCTCCCAAATCCCAGTCTCCACAGTCTTCACAGTCTTCACAATTGTGTTATGTTCCCTGTATCTGTGTACTCATCATATGTTCTGTAAGCTCATCACATGTCCCTTACAAACCCCTGCGATATCCAGTGAACTGTTCACCTTAGTCGACTGTCCAGCCGCACCCAGCCACGCTATCTTGCTTTGCCGCCGGACCCTCCGAGTTGCCGTCTTGCCGTCTTCACACGTCTTCTCCAATGAGCCTCTTGTCTACCGACTTCACCAACGTGTTCCGCCTCGTCAATCTGGCGGTCGGTGTACTGTCCGTGTTGGGCGGTGTGTCGCAGTTCTTTCCTGTTTCTTTGTATGTTTGACGAGCACGTACTCAATGGTCATCACTAACTCAGTCAATCGGTACGGGGAATAGATGCTGGTGTCTCTTGAGGTATCTGCTAACAACAGTCGATTATTGCTATCTACGTGATTCTATTTGGCCTTGGAATTGGTCTTTTGGGTATGTATTGTAGTGTCGTTAGTTGGTTTAAGAGCCCTTGCTAACATAGAATTCCAGGTCCCTCCAAAGACATCCAACTACGCCTCTTTTCTCTTTTCCTTTGTTGGACGAGGTGTTTGTAAGTATTGAGTGGTTTGATTGATTCTGCTAGTTTTGACTCTTGTGGTTTTGACTCTTGTGGTTTTGACTCTTGTGGTTTTGACTTGTGTTCTCGACTCTAACTCTAGTCTACATCTTCATTGGAACGATCCTGTTGCACGACCACGTTCTTCGTATCATTGCTGGTTCTATCATTGCTGTAGTCGGTGTTGCTTACGTCGTACTGGAGTTCATTCCTTCTGTTGAACCGCCAGAGAACATGCGACTTGGTGAGGTAGGTCTCAGTGACTATGACAATGCTGATACTCTGTAATAGACACTGTTCGTACAACCCTGTACCAATATACTATCATCCGATGGCAATGATTACAATTAAAGATTCCGTCCTCAACTCTAATGTCTTTTATAACATATGAACGGTCTACAGTAGTAATGATTCAATAGTAATGCTTAAATGGTGAGGCTTCAATAGTAATGTTTTAATGGTAATGCTTCAATAGTAATTCCTTGGAGTATGGGTTCGCTACCTAGAACCTTCAGTAACACATACCAAGCACCCCCC
>JAKTUT010000017.1:0-29746 GCA_030556845.1 Sugiyamaella floridensis | reverse complement strand
AACCCCCCCCCCCCCCCCCCCCCCCCCTTTTCCTTGTATCTTTTCAACCCCTTTGTAAACTCAATTGAGTTCTCAGATCCCATTATAAAAGTGTATTACATGATTTATATCCTCGTTGACCAACCACGAACCGCCTATTACTGATCCCCCTGACGCGGCTGGCCAAATTTATATAGACACTTCATCAAACTTAACTCTACCTACTACTTCCCTTACTTTTCGCTTACCATCTCATGTCTCTCACTAAAAGGCCCCGTGTGGAGCAGGGCCCGTCAGGTCTAGGCACAGATCCGACACTTCAGGTTGGTTCCCTGGCACGAACATCTTCACTGGTGGCTCCAAACGTCCAACTATCGGGCCATGCACTACAGGTGCTGGCTGTAAACTTTGATCCATCGGGTCAGTTTGTGGCTTCTGCTTCGGCCGACAACACTGTGTTTCTGTGGAATTCGTCAGCAGATAACAGCAACTTTGGTGTCATACAAGGTCATAAGTCGGCGGTTCTCGATGTCCACTGGTCCCGCGACTCGCAACAGATCTTCACTTGCAGCGCCGACAAGACGCTAGGAACTTGGGACGTTGCCACAGGCCAGCGCGTACGCAAACACATAGGACACGAGGATATTGTCAACAGTATAGATGTTGTTCGCCGTGGTCTTGAGCTCGTCGTGTCAGGCTCTGACGACGGCTCCGTCGCTGTATGGGATCCTCGGGAGAAGGAGGCTGTCAGCTACTTTTATACAAGCCAACTATCTGCAGCAGAACGACCAGATCCGGTTCTTGCTGTGGCTGTTGATTCCGTCGGTTCACAGGTCTACTCGGCGGGCACCGATGGTGATATCTCGGTGTGGGATCCGCGACAGCATTCTGCTCCCCTCTACAAACTGTCGGGACACATTGATGCTACAGTCACAGGATTGTGCGTGTCACCCGACGATAATCAGCTTGTTTCCAACGGCACTGACAGTACTGTACGAACATGGGATGTTCGGCCATTTGCTCCACCTGATAGAGCTTTAAACGTTTATGACGGTGCGCCCCATGGAGTCGAGGTTAATCTTGTCCGTCCTGCCTGGTCTGCTGACGGATCCAAAATCGCTGCTGGCTCTGCTGACCGCTCCGTTGTCATATGGGACGTGAACTCGCGCCGGATATTATACAAACTTCCCGGTCATATTGGAGCTGTCATCGATGTGGCCTTCTCTCCTACCGAGTCAATCATTGCCTCTGCCTCAACTGACGCCACGGTCATCCTTGGAGAGTTTCGATAGGCGACAAGTTGATGCTCTCCTGTTGTTGAATATAAACAAAAAAATGTGGCCTCGAGCCATTGCATGAAGCCAACTTGAGGTTCACCAAAACCTCATGGCGCCTGATGATACTAATGCAATAAATATTTATTCATTGTAGCTGTAAGCTATAGATCGGTGAAGACGATGGTAAACGATAGGAAATGCAAACGAGAAATGCAAATGGAATGACTGAATGAAGCAGTTCTCCTGAAAACTTGGTTCTTGCGTACTCTGTGCTCTGGTTTTTTCAACAGACTGTGGGTTGAAGGCATTGGGTGTAGTCGACTTTTACTTGGCACGACGCTTCAGACGTTGAGCATACTCTAGTAGACTCTCTATAACGCCTTCAAAGGCCTCTTTATCCTGAACCGCAGTCTGCTTCAACTCAGTCCATTGGGCCAGGATCGCCTTGGCATCTGACTCGGCCCTCTTGAGATCTGCGACGTAACCCTCAAGTTCCTGCTCATTCATGCCGTCAAGCGCTGCTTCACTGACATTGGCCAGTTGGTTGTAGCTCGACACCTTGGACTCAGTTTCCTGGGCTAACATCTGGCGGTCATGCCTCGTTTGGCTATCTCTTGATCGATGGGTCTTCGTCTTGGAGTCTGTAGTACTGTTGCTTTCAGTACTCGGACGCGGAGATCCTGCTGGCCGTTTACCGGTCATGGGCAAAACAAGGCGTTTTGTGTTCTTCTTGGGTAGGATCTCATCGAGATCAAGTGGGATTCCTAGGGACAAGAAGAAGAGTCGGCGAATCGACGACCGTTTCCAGTCGAGGGGCTGAATGTGCAGGTCTTCGACGACGAGCTGGTTCCACAGCGAGATACTGCGATCAGAAAAGTACGAGCCCGGCGATGTCTTCTCCTCTCTAGCAGTATTGGGTTGGGCCATGTCAATAGCACTGGAACCAGCAGATTTGCGGATTGTCGAGAGTACCGCGGCATGAAGTGTGGCAGAGTTGACGAAGTCGGATTCGCTGAGAAACGGCGTGTTACGAGAAGCAGCGTGAAGATCAACGGACGGTTCGGTTGGCATTGGTGCTGCCTCGACAAAGCCGTCATCTTCGTCAAACTCCTCAAAGTCATCAAAATCGCCAAAATCATCAGCGTCTTCAGCTTCATCAGCATCTTGTTGTTGTTCAACAGGAGATTCAGGTACACTCAGGGAAGAGTAGTCGACATCATTATTTACCACATCAGACTCTTGGGCCTGTATATTGTCATGTCTGGCATCCTCGTTTATATGAGCAGCAGCAGAAGCATCCTCAGCAACCGGTGGATCCCCACTGGCCAGAGGATCGTTGTCAACGACTGAAGCCACTTGGACACCGGTTTTGTCGGGTTGAGCACCCTCTACTTGGATACCCTCGTCAATCCTCCCTTCGTCTTGATCTTCCTCCGGTTTAGGTTCTTCTTTCTTGATATCTCCCATGTCCTGCTCACTCAATTCACTCTTCTCTTCATCCTCATTGGGCTCTTCATGTTGATGCTCCATCTCAGCAACGAGCTGCTCTTCTGCATTGGCAGTCCCTTCTAGTCCCTTTTCAGATTCCTCATCTCTAGGGATCTCATCAGTCTCTGTCCCAACTGCGCGAACATTGCGCTCCGTGTCCGCGTCCATCGTCTCGTCTAAACCATCCATTACACGAGTAAGAAAGTCACGTAGGAAAGCTGCTTCTGCTGCTGCTGCTGCTGCTGCTGCTGTCCCGTCCTGGTAGAAAGAAGGCCCCTTGCCCTAACGCGGTTTCCCAGCCGCGCCATGCACGTTAAAGCCACCGCATATAAAGAAATCGGCCACCTGCATTTCACTCTTGAACTCTCATTATTTATTATTGTTCGGTTATTTTGAAAAAACGACCAATTGGCAGATTAATTAATCTGCTTCATCTTTGTTCACAGAAATGGCAGCCCAAACAGACAAAATCGACGGCCATGCGCTGGTCATGAGCCTCATGTGGTTCTTCATCCCTGGGTGGATCGCCAGTGGTATCCAGGCGACGTATTATACGGTGACGCGCAAATCAGTTGTCCGGGGAAGTGCCAAGTACGCCGAACACCGACGTAAAGTACTTATCAGTGTTGTCAGCATCTATCTTGCGTACACATTGTTGAAATCGTACCGCTCCGTCGTATATGGAGACGGAACTCAGGCCGACTTCTACGTTGATCTGGGCGTGCCATCCCGCGCTTCGAGTCAGCAGCTACGCTCTGCGTACCGTAAGCTGGGTCTCGTCTACCATCCAGACAAGATCTCTGCTGAAGTAGACGAGAATGTGTGGCTTCAGATCAAGGCTGCCTATGAGGCTCTGTCAGATGTGACGACGCGGTTTGCCTATGATCGTTTTGGTCGCCAAGCCGTTGCATGGGCAACTCCTGTTCAGTCGCAGCTTAGCGGTGCCTTACAGACGGTGACCAAGGGCGAAATCGTCCAAAAGGGTCTTGTTCAGTCGGTATTGCCCTACTACCTATTGTCGCTCATGTCAATGGTGACACTGCGATTTTTCGGTGTTGGCCGTTCAGGCTCGACGTGGCGTTACTACATTTTGTTTGTGGCTTTTGTATTGGAAGTTATGCTAGTGGTACGTCCCGAGTCTGTTCCGCACGTTTTGATTCTCAAGCTGCTGCCATTCCAGGCCGTGCAGCTGATGCGTCAGCTTCTCATTAGCGCATACATTGGACTCAACCAGCTCGGCCCTCTGTTTGATCCGCCTGTTGTCAGTACTGGTACACTCAACGATGCTATGGACCATCTCGCATACGTGTCTCGACAGCTTGCTGACGAGAGTGCGTCGTCGTTGACGTTTGAGCATCTGCCGTTCAAATCGCGGGCTTTTGTCAAGCAAAAGCTGGAGACTCAGATGCTCGAGTTGCAGATGCGCAACGACCCCGAGGTCAAAGACGCGGTGATGCAGTCGCGCAAAATCTAATGGCGACGCCGTGACACCTCGTAGATGAGGATATCAGGCATTTCAGGCGCTATGAAGTACCAAGGCGACGCAAACGGTCGGCTGTAAGTCTTGAGAACCGTTAGCACCAGATCGTGTGACGCGCACTCATCTTTGAACAGGTTCATTGTGTGGTCAGAACGCACTGTTGCCGACACTAGAACTTTTTTCGTCTCTGCAAGTTGCAGGAACTGGGAAATACATGTGACGAGAGCAGCAAATAGCCGGTCGTCATACGTGACATCGGCAGCAATGAGCGTCTGCGGATATCCGGGCTCGAGGGCTTCGGGTTTATCGCGCCCCCACCACAGCACTTGGGTCGAGGTGTTGCTGAGGTTGTTGAGGTCAATGTTGGCCTGTAGACCAGCAGTGACCTCGGGCTCGCCGTCAGTCAGCAAGACACGGTTCGTCTGGGGTAGCTGTGCTGCTATAAGACCAGCAAGGCCGGTGCCAGCCCCGATCTCGACCCAATTTGTTTTGAGCGAGTCGGTTACAAGGTTGGTGGTGCTCCATTGATAGAGATAATCGGCCAGAGCCACCGCAGCTTCCCACGTTCGATGGCCTGTCGAGCCATGACGGCCGATGATGGTGGGGTCTTCAAGGACAGCTGCTTCAATGTGTAGATCAAATGCATATATTACAGTAACGGGTCCGTCGATGGACCCGATAGGAACTGCCAGCAGCTCTGCGTAGGCCTCAATTAGGTCTTCATGGAGGTCGGGGTGTGGGGAAGCCTCAATGATGCGCACCAGATGGCGCAGTACAGCAGCACGGTATGAAGGAGAGTCTACAGCTGACAGTGCTTCCACGACAATTGCCTGACCCTGTAAAGGATGAGCCAATGCACGGAGTTGGGCATCAAGGTACCGAGGATGAACCTGTTGTCTGAACCGGGCAATGAGGCCGGAGTTCATTTGACGGTTTCCTCGCTCGGTGGGATGAGGGGGCAGAAAAAAAAATCGTAGCCGTGCCAGAGGGCTAACATTTTTGGTTCAACGGCAGTCGATAAACGAAAAACAAATGAGTGCGTTTTCGTATAAACGAGCAAAGAAAAGCCGTGGAGTGACAATGGCACTTGGGCTGTGTGGTGTGTTACAAAAAAGATTGTTGGTGGAGAGAGTTGTGGGGAGATTTTATGAGGAGATTTCGGAAGAGATTTGGTGAGGAGATTTGAATCACGCCAGTGTATATTTACCCTGTTTGTTTTAACAGCATTTCCCAACGGTGTACTAGGTTTAACAGCTTTTTAAACTAGTAGTAAACCTGAGGCATGTCATCATTTCGAACCGACAACCTCGTGACGGTGGGCTAAAGCCCCATAAATCCGCCCGTTGATGCCCACTATTAAACATCCCCGTCCTTCTCCGACCCTCGCGCGTGGTTTCCCGAGCTCAGCTCGGTTAATGCCTCGGTTTCAAGACACTTGCTGCTGCTTGTTGGGAATTATATCTCCCAACACGGTAATTAGCTGCAGCAAGGTTCCAACGGGTTGTTTGCTTTTTGGTGCTTGACCTATACCGAGCTATGACCGCCGATACAGTGGCGTTAGGTCCGATGTTGGGACGACCGCCGAGCACTGTTAAGCAATGAATCCACGCCCAATGGACCAATCATGAGTCAATGATAGCCTTGTTCTTGTGTCAGTTCACTTGCTATGATGTCTCTCATCGGGTGCCTCAAGTGCGGCTGTCCCAACACTGCAGCTCAACACGCCCTGCAGCCGTACCCCTGAAGTGGATTTTTGGACCGGCCGAGAAGGGGCGACAGCCCATGCTACGCTATATAAAGAGCAGCCCGTCTTCCCGACAATATTTTTTTGGTTACTGATTTTCAGACTTGTGTGTGTGTGTGTGTTTGTGTCTTTTAAACCTTCACCATGTCCGCCACTGAGTCTGTCGACATCGAGGCTGTCCAGGCCATTGCATCTGGAGCCGAGTTCCGCGCTAAGGTCAACATCAACAGAGGTTCACCAGCACCTGACCAACAACAAGCTGGAAAAAAGGCCAAAGTTCATATCTCTGAACAACCCTTCACCTGGTCCAACTGGTACAAACATGTCAACTGGATCAACACAATGCTCATTGCCATCTATCCGGCCATGGGACTGCTGGCAGCCCCGTTTGTGCCGCTGAAGGCCAAAACTTTCTGGTGGGCCTTTGCCTACTATTACTACACGGGTCTTGGTATTACTGCTGGATATCATCGTTTGTGGTCCCATCGTTCATACTCGGCTCGTCTGCCTCTTAAGATCTTCCTCATGCTGGCTGGTTCCGGAGCTGGTGAGGGCTCTATCAAATGGTGGTCCAACGGTCACCGCACTCACCACCGCTTCACCGACACCGAGAAGGACCCTTATGATGCTCGCCGTGGTTTCTGGTTCTCGCACATGGGATGGATGATGTTCCTACAGAACCCTCGTCTCAAGGGTCGCACCGACATCTCGGACCTTATTGCCGACCCTCTTGTGCGTATCCAGCATAAGTACTACCTGTACTTCCTGTTCACCATGGCCTACATTTTCCCTGCTGTCGTTGCAGGTCTTGGCTGGGGTGATTGGCTTGGAGGTTTCCTATACGCCGGTGTTCTGCGTCTGTTTGTTATTCACCAGAGTACCTTTTGCGTCAACTCGCTGGCTCACTGGATTGGAGAACAACCATTTGATGACCGTCGTACTCCTCGTGACCACGCTCTCACTGCTCTGGCCACTCTTGGTGAGGGTTACCACAACTTCCACCACGAGTTCCCTAGTGACTACCGTAATGCTCTCAAGTGGTACCAGTATGATCCCACCAAGCTGTTCATCTGGACCGCTAAGCAGTTGGGTCTTGCTTACAACCTGCAGAAGTTCTCCCAGAACGCCATTGAGCAGGGTCTTGTGCAGCAGAGACAGAAGAAGCTTGACAAGTGGCGCTCGCGTCTCAACTGGGGTGTCCCTATTGAGCAGCTTCCTGTTATTGAGTTTGACGATTTCAAGGAGCAATGCAAGGCTGGCAAGAAGCTGGTGCTCATCTCGGGTATTGTTCACGACATTTCGCACTTTATTGAGAATCACCCTGGTGGAAAGGCTCTTATCAACAGTGCTGTTGGTAAGGATGGTACTGCTGTGTTCAATGGTGGAGTTTACAAGCACTCCAATGCTGCCCATAACCTTTTGGCCACGATGCGTGTGAGTGTTATTCGAGGAGGTTGTGAGGTCGAGGTTTGGAAGAAAGCTCAGACCGAGAAGAAGGATGTCAACCTTGTGACGAGCTCTGCAGGTGATCGTATTTATCGTGCTGGTGAGCAGGCCACGCGGATCGGTGAGGCCGGAGTTTCTGGTCGTGCTGCCTAAAGAGCGGAGCACCGTTCAAGCTGATTCAATTCTGCCAAATTGCATGAAATTCTGTCTGTTTTTTTATTATTTAGTATCTATTTATCTATCAATGGAATACTTCTATCGTTGACAAGATATTTATATTATATTTATATTTATAACTTCAAACTATAGCTTTCAATACTATAGCGTTGAATACTATAGCTCATAGCAGTCACATTGATAAGGATATTCGCTATGCAGTCGATGAGTACATTGATAAGGATATTCGCTATGCAGTTGATGAGGCATTATGGTCTGGAACCTTATGAGGCTGGTTTGAGGCCCGTCTTGCATGCTACCTGAGACACATATAAAAAGTGGTCTGCCCGCCCCAAAACTCTTGTCTACCTACGAGTTACAATGTTAATTGTAGGATGGCAGTTGAAGGATAAACAAGTGTTAGTTGTGGGTGGTGGTGAAGTGGCTACAGGCCGGATCGAGGCGGCTATCAAAGCAGGAGCCATTGTGACGGTGGTTGCTCCGTCCGTAACAGAAGACATTGAGAAACTCATTAATGCCAATCTTGTGGCCAAGTATCACAAGCGTCCTGTCAATATAAGTGAAGATTTGAATGCCAAAGCTCCTTATAAAATGTGTTTTTCGGCCATTGACGACCGGAATGTGTCAAATCAAATCCATGCAGCGTGTCATAAAAGACGCATTCCTGTCAATGTCGCCGATATACCAGAGCAATGCGACTTTTATTTCGGCTCAATGATTGAACGAGGCCCTCTTCAAGTGATGGTGTCTACTGGCGGTCAGGCGCCTCGACTGGCTCGTAAGATCAGAACGGCTCTACAGGACAAGGTCGATGAACTCGAGATCGAAGGAGCCATTGAACGGATCGGTGTTTTGCGGACACGAATCCGTGAAAAAACAACTAAAGTCCCTGAAGGCACACCTCCAGATGAAGCCCTCCATTATGGCTATGATACGGAGACTATTGCAACGCGCATGAAGTGGATATCCGACATCTGTGACCGTCTGACGTTTAACCAGATGGCTGCTCTCACTGATGAAGACATTGATTTGCTCGTGGAGAACTATCCTAATTAGTGATTTGGTGCTGTACGGTCTGGATTTTTGGCGGCTTGTCCTGCTCGTGAAGGACTACAGTGCCCATACACTGGACTGAAAGCTATGAACCAACAAGTACCATTGATTTGAGATCATTATACAGGGTTTCTTGATCATAATACCTGGAATCTAGCAAAACCTTTAAGATGCTTTCTAACAAGTGAAACGAAAATCAAACATCATATCGACTCACTTCCTAACGACTCCACTTCCTAGGCCGTTAGCTACAACAATTTCTGTGGCTATTTTTTGTGGGATCAACTAGTTATTAATGCAATGCTTATATTTACATGTGTGTTTGACTGTTATGCTGAAGGTTGAGTTGTAGGATCTGAAGGATCATCAGTTGATAGAGGAGCTGCTGACTTCTGTACAGTCTCACTGCTGGAAACAAGCTCTACATTCTGTGGTTTATCATCTTTCAAGCTCTCTGCTGTTTCCTTAGCACCTTGTGTAGGTCCTTCATGAGAGATTGATGCATCATCAATTATAGACTGAGTAGGTCTTGACGATTCCTCTTCTGGTGCACTGGCATTGTCACTTTCGTCACTGTCATCACTGTCATCGCTGTCATCACTGTTGCTAGAACTGTCAGAAGAGTCACTGCTCGAGCTTTCACTGCTGTCGTCACAAACATATGGAGGAGGAATCTTATTGCACACGATAAGCGTTGGAAACTCGAGCACCCATTTGCCATTGAGTTCATCTGCCAGAGATCGTGATCTGTCAAGTGCAATCAACCGTGGCTTATTAGCAGGTGTGTCTATTTGTCTTAGATATACTCGTAGAGACTCTGACATGTCTGACAACTCGAGCACTCGTACTGCAAGACTTTCGATTGTATCGGAATCAACACACTCAGTCGTTACTGTTGCCAGTGTACTGCCTGCCTCGTCTAAATGAATCCATTCCACGGTCCACAGGTACTTCTTCCTCCGATTGTTCCAGCCTGATCGGTTAATCTTTGCCCGGTACATACCTGCAGGCACCGTGCGAATGTGCACCTCGTTGCGGACGAGTTCGGTGGCTTGACGCTTGTTACGCGGCCGTGATCCGACAACCTCGTCTACTGACCGTTTCCCTAGAACAACAGCTCTGTCTATAGACTGAAGAAACCCATAATCGCGATTCATCGTGGCTGGAGAAGCTGCCATTTCGTGTCTGTTGACGTATCTTGTCGGATCAATAGTGCCTTTACAGTTGAGTTGGATCTTATGCTTTTTGGAGCAGTCAAGACTGCATGTGCGTGTAGTGCAAGCGGGACACTTGTATTTTGCATCATTCTCACGACATATAGCGCACCTGTTCGTGAGAGTTGCCATGTCGCGCGCTCTTGACTTTTTTTTTGTCGGCTCCTGACTCCGTTGACGTCAAAAGTTGATGGTTCCTTCATTCAGGGGGAGAAATAATCCAGGGTAAATGTCGCATGCATGGGCAAGGGTTAGAGGGTGTATTTCGACTAACAAAGCCACTCTTGGTGAACCTCTTCGATTAACTACCGGTCACTATGGTGAGTAATCCATGGGACGTCAATAGGGTCCAATGAAGACAATTGATTATTGAATGAACTAACTCAGTCTGCTCAGAACTCTGCTGGAATCCAGACTCTTCTCGAGGCTGAGCGCAAGGCTCATGAGATTGTTCAGAATGCTCGTGCTTGTACGTGTTGTTCTTAATTGCACCGCCTGATCCCCTAACACAGACCGAACACAGCGCTTGAAGGCTGCCAAGACCGATGCTACCAAGGAAATCAATGATTACAAGCAGAAGAAGGAAGCCGAGTTCCAGCAGAAGGAGTCTCAGGTACGTTGTTGTATGTGGTTATCTCGGGATCCATTTCTAACCCAGCACTCGGGCACTACGTCAAAGGCCGAGGAGGAGGCCGAATCCCAGATCCAGTCGGAGCTGGCCACCATTAAGGAAGCTGCTGCCAAGGGTAAAGACAGTGTCATCAAGCAGATGCTCGAGGCCGTCACTACACCCAAGCCTACTCCTCACATCAATGCCTAAATCCTGTAGTTAATAGAAGATGAGAGCCCTACAATATTCTGGTATCGTCATCAAGCCCAGCAATTGACTGTTGGTGGCTTATCCATAATTTGCTTATCCATGGTTGGCTTTATCCATGGTTGGTTGCATCTGTGACGATCTCAATGATAGAGAACTGATGTGATAGAGAACTGATGTATCCAGTGGTTCATATGGTAACCGATAATCTTGTCGTAAACAGTAGAAACTGTGAACACAATACCATAGAATGATTCCGTTGTCGAATAGAACATTGACTTGATATTGACTGTCAGGCTATACTCATTTCAACAGTTAGGTCCATACTAGATCCATACTTGAGCCCTCAGTCTATCCTACAAATTACTATTCATATTCACCACCATTACAATCCACTCAGTATTAATAACTACCAATACCGCTACACTCATAGATTAATCATATTATTTATATACAAACAAAAAAAGTTAAATGGTTGAAAGGTCGGAGTTAAAGTCACGCTCCGCCCTCGCGCTTGGCATACTCCTCCTCAATGCGTTCCTCGTACAGACGGTCAGCCTCCTCCTTCAAAATAGGAACAGGCTCTCCTCGTGGAGCAGAAGCCGTCTGAGTAGTTGGGGCCGCAGTATTTTTGGTTGTGGAAGTAGCGTGAGGCATGGTAGATGGTTAAGAAGTCTAGAAGGCGGTGGCGATGCTATATAGGTGTTTGTCACGTGATGCATCAAGGCGTTACTGAGAGAGTTGCCTCCATCTTCGGCCGAAGGTGTAAAATAATCTGCAACAGCCTAAATATGAGAATATCTTAACGGTTTATAATTATAGTGATCCAATTGAGTTTTTTGGTTTCTGCACAGACCTTTGTTCACAGGTTCTTGTAATTGAATGTACTCTACCATCAGAGAGTCGTGAATACAGTAGATATTCAGCTAGAGCTCGACAAACCAACAGTTCAAGCAGAAACAAAATCAAGTGGACAATGGCAATTATTACAACAAACTCGTCTAATCAGAAGCATATCAGTTGAATTAACTGCTTCTTATTATAGCTGGCTGATACTTCCTTTGATTCTTAGCCTCCTGCTCCTCCTCCTCCTCGGCCCCCATGTTCCTGACTAAGCGCTTACGTGAACACAGCCATGTGTCTCCGTGCTTCAAGTCAACTGACAAGCGATCCATGATCTCCAGTCATATCCACTCGGTTGGCGTGCTTCATGGACTGCCAGACTCGATGACATACCCCGAGTTGTCCATTGCCGTGCTGTTGGTGCTGCTGCCAACGGTTTACCTGGCATTTCGCCGTATAGGCATTGCGTACCGTAAGGAACGCGGAAAGCAATTCCATCTAACCACTCCAGAAGAAGCTCTACCTCATTGGAAAGGTATTCGAGCTTCTCCAGTCTCGGTGTACGATGCAGCCGACCCCGACCATATCCAATGCTACTGTCCAGCAACGGGCCAGTCGCTAGGTCAAGTAGCTGCCGCGACGCGAGATCAAATGGACACACAAATTGCCGCTGCCAAGGAAGCTCAGTGCCAGTGGAAAAAGACAACGTTCAGTGAGCGCCGAAAGGTCCTCAACACAATCCTCAAGTACATCAACGACCATCAGACTGAAGTCGTGCGTGTTGCCTGCCGTGACACGGGCAAAACAATGCTAGATGCATCGCTTGGCGAAGTCATGGCGACCTTAGAAAAGATCAAGTGGATTGCCGAACATGGTGAAGCTGCGCTGACAACGTCGGCGCGTCCAGGTCCTACTAACATGCTCATGTTCTACAAGGGTGCAGAGGTGCGCTACGAGCCATTGGGTGTCGTGGCTGCTATGGTTTCATGGAATTACCCACTACACAATCTCATGGGTCCCATCGTGGCTGCCCTCTTTTCGGGCAACGCAATTGTTGTAAAATGTTCCGAGAGTGTCGTTTGGTCGTCGGTTCACTTTACGGAGATTGCCAAGCGCGCACTCTCCATCAACGGCTACTCCGAAGATCTCGTGCAGCTGGTGGCATGTTGGCCCCACGATGCCGATTATCTGACCTCGCATCCAGGACTCAACCATATAACGTTTATTGGCTCACGACCAGTTGCTCATAAGGTGGCTGCAGCTGCTGCTGTGTCGTTGACACCTGTAGTGTGCGAATTAGGCGGTAAAGATCCGCTCATTGTGCTGGATGATGTGTCGAATGCCGAATCCATGGCATCCATTATTCTGCGGGGCACGTTTCAGTCTTCAGGACAGAATTGCATTGGCATTGAGCGGGTCATTGCTCAACCAACGATCTATGAAAAGCTACGGCCTCTTCTCAAAGCGCGCATCGAGCAGTTCCGTATCGGCTCCTCAATAGACCAACAGGAGAATATCGACATGGGTGCCACTATTAGCGGGTCCCGGTTTGATGTTCTTGAGCAGCTTATATCGGATGCTGTACTACAGGGCGCTACTCTCGAGTGCGGTGGAACTCGGTTCAACCATCCGAAATACCCACAGGGACATTATTTTGCACCTACATTCCTGTCTGGTGTTACACTGGATATGGACATTTGCCGTCAGGAAGTTTTTGGTCCTGTTCTGCTGCTTTTCCGCGCGGAATCTGTTGACGATTGCATTGATATTGCCAATTCAACCGAATATGGGCTTGGTGCCTCGGTGTTTAGCTCGTCGTGGGTCCAGTGTAATTATATCACCGACCACCTTGATTGTGGTAATGTTGCTATCAATGATTTTGCAACGTATGCACTTTGTCAGTTGCCATTTGGTGGAACTAAGGGCTCTGGCTATGGCAAGTTTGGAGGAGCTGAAGGTCTTCGAGGCATCAGCGTTGAAAAGAGCATTTGCTATGATAAATTCCCACTTATCCACACATCTATCCCACGGCCTCTCGACTATCCGATTCCCGATGTTAAGAAGGCCTTTGATATGGTGGTAGCCATCAACCAGGCCGGTTATGGTGAGGGACTATGGGGACGGATCAAGGCCATAGGACGGTTGGTCAGATCGTAGCATGGCTACTTAATAGAGTATCTATAAATGCGATTTGTACATGATGATTTCGGGGTGGTAGATATTACACGGCAGACGAGTGGTTGCCAAAAAACTCATTTGCGTGGGGTTATTAGGAGGCAGCCTTGAAAGCACTAGCAAGCTTGTCGCTGTACTCATGGAACTGCTTGTCAAGTTTCGTCGTTAGCTTCTTGAAGGTATCGTTGTCAATTGACTTGGCCTTAAGCGCCTTCTTG
The DNA here is from genome assembly GCA_030556845.1 of Sugiyamaella floridensis. Lineage (NCBI taxonomy): Eukaryota > Fungi > Ascomycota > Dipodascomycetes > Dipodascales > Trichomonascaceae > Sugiyamaella > Sugiyamaella floridensis. The sequence continues at coordinate 15,835 of JAKTUT010000017.1, read as the reverse complement.
ATGTGGGCCATACCGTCACTGCGGATTTGTGTCAGCGAGTGTTTGGATGGAGAGTTACGGAAGTGTTCGTGCAGGCTCTTGAGTTCGGTAGTTACTTGAGCCTGGTGAGCCGACGAATCCTGTTGTAGGTTGACTAGCACGGTCTGGTTATTCTTTGGATCGAGTTGTGGTGGCATGTTGAGCTCGGAAATGACTGCTGTTTGGACGTGTTTGACGTCTTTGGGATCAAATACAACGATGGAGACACGAGTTCCTCGTAACTGTACAGTTGCAATCTCGTTAAGCTGATGGGTCTCGCCATGCTTGAGTGTCACCTTCAGATTATTGAACTTGGACAGGTCGTGGTTGCCAGCTTTGATTTCCTTTGCTTTGTCTGTGAATGTCTTGAGTGTATGAGAGTACTTGGTAGCCAGCGACTCAAAGTCAACGAGACTGTCTCGATCAAAAGGAGATGGTGAAGAGTCGGTAGTTGGGGCTTTTTTCTGCTTTTTCAACAGAATGGACGATGTTGAAAGCATTTGCATACTTATAACAGGAGTAGCTCGAGGTATGCGTACCAATGGACGGGTCCATTGCACAGTAGAGATTCGAAACATGACTTTAGATCTTGTAGAAGAAAGCTCAGGGGTAACTTTTTGCAATGTGAACTGGATAGAGGGATTTTCAAGAGTAGCCGTCACAGCGGCGGTTTAGAGGGTAGATTATAAAAAGACAAGAAGAGGGTTTCCCGATTTGGTAACGGTTTGAAAAACTAGTGGTAGCTCATTTGAACCTTAAACTAGAATGAAGTGATTGAAAACAACCATGTGATTGCCGCAAATCAGGGATTGGTTCGTTGCCAAATTTTATATATTTTCAGTCATATTAAGCAACTTGCCTAATATTGTACTTTACAGTGAAACATACGCCCATCTTTTTGGAAGGCCGGAGGTAAGGGGGTCGTCGGTTCGAGCCATGTGAGCCGCGCGGCTATACCCCGCCGCCGGGAACGTCGCCCACTACCATTCACTTCCGTCCCCACGGCACCTTTAAACGCCGCTTCATTTTGACAATTCTCTTATCTGACAACGGAGATACCACTGGATCCAGCTCTACTTGAGTTGTGTGTGTTGTGACAAGTCACGGAATCCGTTGCAACGCTGGTGTCGTCGTGTAATCACAGCCTGCTGAGTAGATTTCTCGACATCAGCAGCCAAAAAAAATGATGCAAGACAATGGGTTCGCACAAACCTGGCGAAAACCTCAGGCTTGTGAACGATGTCGCAAGTACAAAGTTCGCTGTCAGTACGCCAGTCCTGGAGACTCTCAATGTATTCGATGCACTAAGGCCGGTTCCGCGTGTATCATCAAAGGGGGCGATGGAAACGGACAATCATCCTCGGTCGAGCCGCCATCACGACGGCGGGCTCCACCGTCGACTTCAACGCCTTCCTCGACAAGAAACAGTATACCACCAACAACTACAACATCAGCCCAAGATTCAGCTCCTACGGTTACTCCTTCCAGCGCTCATGTGCAACAACGGTCCTCGTATGCTCAATTCTCTCTGTGTAACGAATGCCTCGCAATCGAGAAGCAGCCAGTCATGACGGAGCACGACCGCGTCCAACGCATCAAGAAACTTCGTCTACGTATCTATGAAGCGCAACAGGAACTGGCTGTTTTGGATACAATTGACTTTGACAACGATCCAATGCCTGAGATTGGGTCGCGTCAACTCAAGCACCGTCAGATGCTCGTCAAGGAGAATCAAGTCAAACCATATACACGCATTGTCGCCGGTTGGATGAAACCTGTTGTTGAATCATCGACACTCATCAGCACTGCACTGAGCCTGTCGTTGTATACGCGCGAGGAAATCAACCACTACCTGCGGTTAGCCGTCAAGGACCTTCGCTTCATTATCCCTTATCCGTCAAACAGTGATGCCGATGCTTTGTTACGGGAACGTCCCATCATCGCAATGGCTCTGGTAACCGTAGGCTCAATCCACTCGACGCTCGACAAGGCTAAGGACCGCCTAGCATACTTCGAACGAGCCCTCGGCGAGATCATTCACGTTACCCACGAGGTGTCAATGGAACTTATATCGGCTATCCTCATTTATCACATCATGCTAACCCCCGAAGCAAGCCAACCTGCCGTTTCAAGGATCCTAATTGGTGCTAATATCGTGACAATGCTCGACCTGTGCAATAGCAGTGATGTGGCCATTATCAACGACCGCTCACTCTCCAATGAAGATGTGCGTGATGCGCTGGAACGCGCACGCTGCTACATGTGGGTAATGGTGTGTTTGAGTCTTGCATCTGTTAATAAGCCTTCGCTACAGCTCATGTCGATGCCCAATTTTGACTGGATGCGTGCGGCACGCGCTCTTGAAATGCGAGGTGTCTACTATGACAAGGCAACATTATATGCCATTCGCATCATTGCCTTCTACACGCCCAACGTGACCAAGCTACGAGGAAATTACGATTCTCTCGAGTTTTTCCTTATTGACTTTGACAGTAGTATGGCTGCGCTAGCAGAGTACCGGCAAAGCCTCGAGTCATGTTATGCACACATGGAGCGACACTATGTGCTCATGTTTCATACATTGAGCCTCACCATCACCCAGTCATTCCACGAATGTCTCATGAGCCGACTTATTATTACGGCCAGTAATGAACCGCGGTTTAACGAGCTTTTCCAAAAGTATGGACTCGATATTGTGGAGACTGCCGGCCTGATGATTGATAACTTTATTGAACTGCAGACGTTGACGTTGCGATTTCCCGTATTTGTGTTTTACCGACCGCTGTTTGCATTGACATCGCTTATTCGGCTGCGACTACTGGCATGGGCCATGCGGATCAAGCTCGAGGTCGATGTCGAGTCGCAATTTGCCGCCGTCAAGCAAGTATGGTCCGAGATGGCTAAACGCAGTCATGCAGCCAATGTCATGTTCTCCCTGCTTCTCAAGGTCGAGAAATGGATGAACATAAAAATGGGGCGTCTACCTCCGCCTGTGTCTTTAAGTGAAACGCGCAGCAACAATAACGAACAGCGCAAGAACATGATTCAAAGCAGCTCGGTGGAAACGGTGTACCGGATTATCCGGGAAATTGTGCTTGATAGCGGTACTCGCAAGCGAAAGCGTGACAAGGAAGTCCCAGACATGCTTGTTGGTCCGCGCAACTACACAGCAGGGACCGCGTTCCCATCAGCACCACCAATGACGCACATGTCAATGCTGCCAGGACTGCGACCCGATCCGCTGACGCCCGTGCCATTTCCCGGTATGTCGCCTCTGCCGTATGGTGATAATAACGCGGGCGTGACGCTGCCGCCTCTTGAGAGCACCAGCAGCAGCCCTGCGTCAAAGGTACATACGCCTCTATTGGGTCAAGGGGTTCTTGGAGGAGGAGATTCACTTGGCGGAATAGTTGCTGCCAATGGGTTGGCGCTGCCAGGTCCAGGCATGGCTCTGGATCAACGCAAGTTTGACGGTAATCTGGGGTCCATGTTTGGATTTGACGATGGTGAAGAATTCCCGTCTTCTGCAACGCGATTCTACGTCGACCGGTCGTCCAAGAGCTCACCTGAGGATGTAGGAGATATGGTGCGAGAGCTGTTTGATGCCATTTCGCCGACCCTATGATCCGTGACACATATGATGTTCGACTTGATAGCCGTTATGGATCCACTAATGCGGCGCTCTGCATCAAATAATAATGTGTGTGCATGTGCTACGTTAAGACCCGCCCTGCAGCTGCGCACGGGGCATCATCAGATGTTTGAGATTGACACGGTATGGGCTCAGGAAGACCCAGTTATACCTTAAACCGTTAGGTCAAGGTAGTCAGCCCTACGAGAAGGGCTAATGATGAGAGGGGTAACCAGAAGATCGGCCCAGTCTTCATTCTGTTAGATCTCCGTGGTAAAAATGGCACCGGTGCTGAGCCATGCAAAGAGTTCTTCTCGGCAGCAAGCTGGGACAGCTGCACAGGAACAATGGAAATACAGGGGCCCGTTGACCGAGCAATGGCTGTCAAGCTTATTAATTGGTGCTGCTTCTTTTTTTCTTCTTGCACTTGGCATAATACCGAGGATGCGGTGCGCTGGCATGTCGGGATTCGGCTCGGTAGGCCGGTCGGTCGTCTAGTGTAAGCAGGTGGTTGGTGCTAGGTTTCGGCGTTGCACAGCCCTACGGTGGTGCGGATCGAACGAAGAAAGAAACTAAACTTGCGCATCGCCCTAGTCGATCTGCTCCCCTTGACCCCTGGCTGGTCACGGGAAGGGGGAGAGGAATTCACATGAACCGCCCGCCCACTAACTAGAGCGGGGGGATCTGTTGTATTAGGTCCCGCCCTCCGATAATTGGGTCCGATCAGATCCGAGGAGGTTTTGGCCTCGGCTGCCGATGGATCGTGCAGGCAGACAGGCAGGGGGCAGCAGGGGTTACCGCCTGGTAGGCGTTGGCAGTTGCTCGCCCATGTGGCCAGTTTATGGGCGCTGCCAGATTGACTTTTTGTGATTTTTTTGTGGGGTCGGGGCGACTAAAGGAAAGGAAGGAGCCCTGGGCAGCACAGGTTTGACAATGTTGACGGCACTAAAGAACAAAGGACCCCCCATAGTCTTTGGGATGTGCAAGAAGATGGTCGGTCGATTATGAAAATCGCTCTGGGTGCTGCAGTATGCAAACAAAGGACTCGTCTTTTTTTGTTCCCCGTTCCCTGCTTCTGTTACCGGGGTGCAAATTTGTTGCGTCGGCATTGGAGACAGCCCGGAGGGTTTTTTTTTTGTTCTGTGTGTGGTGTGGGCGGCAATTGGGACTAGCACTAAAAATAACCTAGAACACACGGGCCGAACGCGTCCCAACCCAACGCAGCAAAAATTTTCGCCATGTTTTACCTGGGTGTCACCCAGCCACGCGGACAGTCATGTATTGACATTGCTTACGACGGTGCGGTTCACCTCGTGGTGACTCGCAGACAATGGCAGGTTGTCGGACCCATTGACACGCGCCAGTGGGTCTTTGCCGATGCTTGACAGGCCTCTAGCAGTAAGCTCTGAATATTTTTGTCAGCTGCCTCTAGCCTGCACCCGTTTTAGGCATTTTGTCGCATTTGGCTTGGTTCATCTTGCACTTGCTTTTCTGGATGCAAAACCTTGCAGATCTGTGCGTATTGCTTTTGTCAGATGCACGGCTTGGTGCATTGCACTGCAAGCTGCAAAAACCTTTGGGCCTTTTTCTATGGCCAAACTCACCACCCGTTTCGATTGTTCTGCATTGCAAACCGCCCTAAAGTGCTAGCTGTGCCTCGTTCTCATTGTCTTGGCACCCCCCGCCGCCGCCCTCGTTGTTTCTGCAAGTATATATAGCCCTAAGATCTGCCCCTTCTTCGAAACTTATACAGTTGCAGTTCGTCCTTCTCTTGTCTTCTGTGTGTAAAAAAAAAAATCCTCACTCCATAAAAACAATGTCTGGTGTTCTTGATACTCCTCCCGCCAACGAGGCCACTCTGCCTGTCACTGAGCAGTCCAAGGATGAGACTTCATACCTGCGTGGTCCCAACTACCGTGCTGCTCGTGTTGCCGGTCTTCCTGATAGCGTGCGCAACCACCTTATCGCCATGATTGGTGAGTTTGTCGGCACTTTTCTGTTTCTGCTGTTTGCCTATGTCATTGCCCAGATTGCCAACTCGGACAAGCGTCTCGACCCCAATGGCTCCAACCCTTCGCAGCTCATTATGATTGCCTTTGGTTTCGGTTTCTCCGTCATGGTCTCGGTGTTTATCTTTTACCGCATTTCCGGAGGTCAGCTCAACCCGGCCGTCACTCTAACTCTGGCTCTTGTTCGTGCTATCCCTCCTGTTCGTGCTCTGCTGCTCATGCCTACTCAGGTTATTGCTGGTATGTGTGCTGCTGCCGTTGCTGATGCTCTTACCCCTGGTGAGCTTCTGTTCAACAATGCTCTCGGTAAGGATGTTTCGCGTACTCGTGGTCTTTTCATTGAGATGTTTGCTACTGCCATTCTGTGCATTACTGTTCTGTTTATGGCTGTTGAGAAGCACCGTGCTACTCACATGGCTCCTCTTGCCATTGGAATGGCTCTGTTCATTGGACACTTGTTTGCCGTTTTCTACACTGGTGCCGGTATCAACCCTGCTCGTTCGTTTGGCCCCAATGTTGTTCTCAAGTCGTTCCCCAACTACCACTGGATTTACTGGCTTGGTCCCTTTTTGGGCTCGGTTTTCTCTGCTGGTCTTCACTACACTCTCAAGTTCCTTGAGTACGAGACATGCAACCCTGGTCAGGACTCTGACTACTAAATTGTTGTCGTTGTTGTCAACCAACCCGCATCTCATCATTAATCATGCCGGTCCCACTGGCCTCTCTCTCACCTTCCCCCACTTTTTATGTATGCTAGGATAATAATTTGACCCTTTGCCTAGACTTGATAATATGAGTAGGTTGTCATTAGCTTTGATGTATTAGCTTAGTCTGCAAGTGTCTACTCAAGTGTATACTGAAGTGTCTACTGGAAGTGTAAGAATGCTCCTGTATATCCTTCAGTATACCCTTCAGTATACCCTTCAAGTATATTCTCCAAGTATATCATGTACACCTTCAAGTATATCCTCCAGTATACCCTCCAAGTATCTCCAGTATACCCTCCAAGTATACCCTCCCTCCCAGTACACCATCCCAGTACACTCTGCCAGTACACTCTCCCCCCAGTATCTCCAAGTATACTCCGCTGTATACCGCCCTGCTCTTAATTTAAAATTATCGACCTAATCTGGTCGACCCTTGATAGGTGGCTCCAATTAATAAAACTTGACCGACTTTGGTTTATTTTGGACCTGACTCCTTTGCCCTGTTGACGCTCTGTCCTTCCTTGTTCCCCCTCGCTCGCTGCTCCTTGCCGTGTTTACAGTAGATCTACCTTGCCTCTAGTATCATGTACATCAGCTTCTTTAATAGGACCCGATCGACGGGGGCCGATCAAATGGGTTGTGCACTCGCCCTTAGTGCTTCTCGTACAGCTCTAGTTGATAGCTCGTGTTTGCGTGTTTGGTGTGTTGGTGTTAAGTGCCTTGCATTCGATGCGCGCTTCAGACGCCTTGCATGTCTGCTGCCCCAGTAACCATCAGAAACTGCTGTACAGTTTTGATGTTTTTGGGGCGGTTCCATCGGATTGTCACTAGACCCCGAATTTCCACCCCTTGACCGCGTGTCATCCTAGTCACCTGTTAGTTGGCGCGCCCAACCGTCAGGAACTTGGCGCGCTGTTCGAACTTTGTTTCTCCTGATTTCATGCATCCGTCTCAATCCCCTCAATCACATGACGCAGGGTACTGTGAAAGGATTGACCATGGCGGGGTTTGTGTTCCATCGTCACAGCGGGGTTTCGTGACCGTTGCTCTTGTATTCGTGTTCCTTTTTAGTTTGCCTTTTCCGCTCTCCTGTCATATATTATTTATCCCTTCGTTAAATTTAAGTTTTACTTTGAAACCTCTGCTTCACTTATGTTGTTAATATATTGTGTACATAAGTCAACTTACACTGGATATATTAATTGGTATTGTCTAGAACCCTGCAAACAGTAGATATTTTTCTGCAGTGGGACTGTGATATAATTAGATTCAATTCTCCTAATATTCCTCAAATTTTAATATTTTTAAATTATCCTTTACAATGTGGACTCTTAAATCTTATACAGTTGTGAAACGACCAGCTGGAGGCTAGTGACGAGGGTGCCCCTTTCGACCCAAGCCCAGGGTTCCTCCTCTTTCTCCTCCGCCCCGCAAATGGGCAACAACCCATACCCAACAACTATTCGCAGCCGTACCATCGTCGCAACCCGTGCCCTGGACAGCCGCTCTCTCTATTTCTCGGGGAGGCGTAGTTTCTCCGCAAAAACGCTAAGACCTCCATTCATCTCGTCCTTCCCATGTCAGATCCACCGGGAATCAGCCTGCTTCCATCGTATGTTGAACTTACCCCCGATCTATGTCACGGTGCATAGTTGATCCTAACTCAGCTGGCTGGGCCCCTTAACAACGCTGTGCGCATTTAGTGGCATCATCATCTCGGTCATTTCAATCTACCTGCATTTCAAAAATTACCGCAAACCCATGGACCAGCGCCTCATTGTGCGGATCCAACTTCTTTTGCCCATATTTGCAATCTCCAGCTGGGCTGGACTTCGATCCCAGCGCTGGAGTAGCATCCTCGACCCCATCCGCGAGATCTACGAGGCTTTTGTTATCTACACCTTTTTTGTTCTGCTCACCAATCTTCTTGGCGGTGAACGCGATGTTATACTCACCGCGTCAGGACGTGCACCTAAACCGCTAGTATTCCCTCTCGACAAGTTAATGCCCGGAGCCCGTGTGGATATCAGCGACCCTCATACCTTTTTGCTCATCAAACGATGCATTCTACAATACACATGGCTCAAGCCCTTGTTATCCCTAGCAACTGTGCTTCTCACTGCACTGGGAAGATATCGCCCAAACAGCATATCCACAGAGTCTGGTTACGTGTGGTTAGCTATCACCTATAACATCTCAATTTCCCTGTCGCTATACTCACTGGCCCTCTTCTGGTTCCTACTCCACAATGACCTGGCCCCTTACAGACCGCTGCCAAAGTTCCTATGTGTCAAGGCTATCATCTTCTTCTCGTACTGGCAAGGATTCGGCCTTTCAGTACTTGTACATTTTGGATTGATCCCGAACAATGGCCACAACACCATGGCCCATGCTATTCAGAATTGCCTAATGTGCATCGAAATGCTTCCATTTGCTATAAGTCATTGGGTAGCATTCAGCTACAAGGACTATGCAACGTCATCGCTGATCGGCTTTGGCAGATTGCCTGTTTATTATGCTATCAGAGATTCTTTTGGTATTGTCGACCTCATCAACGACTTCATGTCCACTTTCTACGGAAATTCCTATGGTTATCGCCAGTTTGACTCTGTCGAGGCTGTCCTTGACCATCCAGAATCTGCATCGCGTCGCGCTCGTATTATGGCTGGCTTGAGATACAAAAATGGCGGCCGGTCCAAATATTGGCTACCTGAAAGTAGTCTCCAGAAACGGCGCAACCTGTCAAACAGTGATGAAACTCTTCTCAACAGTGAATCAACACGAACATACGGCGTCTACACACCCAATTCATCAATGGAAGAGACGAGTTCAACGATCTACTCGAGCTCGCAAACCTCACCAGACCTGAACTTTGATTCGGTTGAAGATGCGCAAATGGAACTCGTTCTGCCGGATCAGGACCTCGAGGCAGATGAGCTGATGTACATACAGGCTCGACGCCTCAAATATGGTGATTATAACTATCCTGTTATAACGGTACGTGAAAGCGTCCCGCCATATATGCCTGTGATCGACAGACAAAGAGCCCAAGGCATTCGAACAACATTACAAGAAGAGTACGAGTCATTTGCCCAAAGCGAAGACGATGACGAAGATATTGATGAATCAGTCAACGATTTTCGAGTCTAATGATCCTACACAGATATAGAAATAATGATGTTAATGCGAGTAATCTGTTTTAATAAATACTCGTCATGGCTAGTTAAGCCAGTACGAGAAAACCAAACAAACAATAAAATATGCAACTAGTATCCTTCCCGCTGAAGCTCGCGTTCGCGGCGGCGGAGGATTTCCTGGACTTCACGCTCATACTCTCCACTGCTCTTTCTACTAGAAAACCGCAGCTTCTTCATGATCTTCTTCTTGCGACTCGTGGTACCCGCCATGGCAGAGCGAGGTGCCATGATACTGTCAGGGATAGATGACACGGATCGCGACAACGACAGTCGAATGACTCCACCTTCTTCCTCGTCGTCTTCGTGGCGCTTGAGGCTCTCACGCATATCATCATAAGCTTCCTCCTCAAGGCGACGACGTATGGCCGGCATCTTCTCAAGCTCTTGGAAAGTGTCCGTCTCGCTGGGCAAAAACTTGACCCGCAGTAGTCGAACAACAAACTCAAAGCTGACCACAACACCAACAATGACGAGAATCGTCACCCAAAACGACAAATCTGTACCAAAATGTTCAAAAATGGCATGAGCCACAAAGTAAATCTTGGAGGGCTTCTTGGAATAAATGTACGACAAAAACATATTCCACACCATCCATCCACCAACAGAGATAATAATGGTCGCCCAGTTGACGAAGCTAATGTAGTGCATCTCGAGTAACTGTAGCTTGGTCACAATAATCATAATAATACTTGTGAACGCCACAACACCGATGGGATACAACGTATCATCAACGACAGCAGGGAACCCGTAAAGGTAATATGTCAAGAATGAAACAATCACAGAGTTCGACGCTGCAACAACGAGCCAACCAAGGTAGATGAGCAATCCAAACCCTTCGTTGGCTTGTCCCTTTGAGTAGAGCTCAGGCACGGCCAGCAGAGTCTCTGGGCGCAAGTCCTTCTCAAAAATTCCAATACACAGAACAGGCAAACTCGTGAACAGAGTGTTGAACATTGACAAAGACCAGTTCTCGTACATAGACGTACCAGTGAACATAGTGTTACGCTGGAATACAGCCTGAGTCAAGTAGAACATGAACTCCTTGTAGAAAGTACCCAAAATGTACTTGCATGTTCGGACATAGTTCCAACGTCCGTGCACAAACAAAAGCTTGAGCAAGTACCGGAACTGAGCAATCGAAAAGTCCGACGATCTAGCCGCCTGAAGACCTTCCTTTCCTGTGATTCCAATACCCACATTAGCACTCTGAATCATTGCAATGTCGTTGGCGCCATCTCCGATAGCCAGAGTAATAGAAGATTTGACCTTCTTACGAACAGCCTTGACAAGGCTTGCCTTCTGCGCGGGCGACGCACGGCAACAGATGACCGAGTCCGCTTTAACGCCAAGGTCGACAAACAAAGACATCAGCGTGATGTCCCTTTCAATCTCTGTAAGGGTCATACCATCAACGACAACAACGCAGTGAGCTACATTGTTCGAGTCAAGTTCAATCATGGCAGCCGCCATCTTTCCGGCGACATCGCCTTCCTCAGAGCGAAGAATGACGACTGTCGAGTAATCTTTGATAAGACGACATGAGTAGCCAATGTTGACGGCTGTCTCCCTCTTGTCACCAGTAAGCATCCACAACTTGATGTTTGCGCGACGAAGCTTGTCAATGGCCTCAGGTACGCCATCTTGCAGCTTGTCCTCAATGGCCGTAGCACCACACAACTCAAAGTTGACCTCAATCATCTCGCCTATCTTCTCAACCTTCTCTTGACGGTTTACAAGACTTGTACGCGCATCCTGATAAAGCTTTTTCCAGTTGTCATACTCTTCCTTGTTCAACCAGCGGTAGGCATACATCAGAGTACGCAGGCCATCGGTAGAAAACTCCTCAATGTGTTCGAGCGTTTTCTCCATAACATACTCCTCATTCAGAGCCAAATGATCGTCAATAACGAAGTTGGGAGCAGCAGTTGCATCAGGCTCAGAGGCATCCACGACGCGGCCTTCGCTGGAGATACGGCGACCATTGTCGCGGCTGTTACGGCCAGCAGCAACAGGCAATTGCTGATCACCGTACTTGCGTTGACGAGCGATAGACATGGATCGGCGCGACGACTCAGCGATCTGCTCAATGTCGTTGTCCTGGTGCATGCGATTCAAGTGGGTGTCGAGCGATGCAAGAGCATCTTTGCGGTTAATATTGAGACTGGGACGGCCAATGCTGATGCGACCAGCCGACGCGTTGTGAAGACTGGAAACACTGTTTCGGGCAATAATGAGCTCTGCCTCAGCAGCTTTACGCATTGTCGTCTGCCGGGCAATCTCGCGCGCCTTCTCGTAGGCCAAATTGCTCTGGCGAAGACGATCAATAATAACATTGTCGGCACCTTTGCAGAGAACGCAAATACGACCATCTGGGAACTTAACAACCGAAGACATGCGCTTACGGGCACTGGAAAACTCAATCGTCTCCAGTAGCTCATATACCTCATCGACCGGAGCTTCAGTGAATCCATGGGGATAGGTGCGAATAGTGATCGAGTTGTGCTGACGGTCAATCATAAGGTATCCCATGTCGCGGGCCGCAGACACTAGAGCGAGCTCATCGGGAGACGCAGCCTGGTAGTCAAGGTTCTCAATCTCTGTAGTACCATTGACAGCCTGATACTGGTCGACATCAGGCAAACACGAGTGACAGAGAGCCAAAGAAAGAAGGAAAAACTTCACCTTGTGCGCGTAGACCGAATTAGGATGCAACAACAAATACTCCAAGAGCTGGAGCGTCGATCGCGAGTGATCCACCTTTGTCGGGTTAGCAGTCGATCTCCAGGTTCCGACACTGGTAGTGCGAGCAATACTAGCCATGCTGGGCCGCCCAACAGAGGGTCTACCAGTACTGAGACGGCCAGTGCTAAGCTTTCCCATACTCTTTCTAGGAAGCGCAGACACTTGTCGAAGAATAGCATCCGTGCTAGGACGCGGTGTATAGCTAATCGAGACACGGCCAGTATCAGTGCGAAGAGCAGAGGTGCTTTCGGCCTTTCTTGGTGTTCGGCTAGCTCCCTTGCTTGTGCTAGGACCGTTATCAGGAAGCGCAGTTGTCGTGACCGTCACCGACTGTTTGCCAGATTTATCATTGCGTGAAACTTGGGCATGGTGAAAGAGATGTCGCTTCGGTACAACATCATCGTCTGAGTCATCATCATCATCGACGTCATCGTCGTTACCCGTAGCATTGAGGTAGAAGTCAAGATCATGTAGCCAAGCCATACCAGCAACAGAGAGTTTGCGAAAGATCATGACGTTGTCGGTCAGCGTACCCGTCTTATCGGAGAAGATGTAGCTGACCTGACCCAGCTCCTCATTGATTGATGCAGTGCGAGCTTCACACGGAGTATCGGATGGCTCATGGTACATGTCGATATCTTTCTGCAGCAGAACCATCTGACAGACCTTGATGATTTCCATCGACACGTACAGCGACAAAGGAATCATTGTGTTGAACATGATAATAAATCCCATAAGGTTTGGCACAATTCCAACCTCAAGGCCAGTGAGGTACCACATGCGATAGCCACTAGTGTTGTAATACACTTTGCAGGCAACAGTGCAGAAGACAGAAAGAGCAAGCACGAAAATGACCATGTAGATAACAATGACATTGACACGAGCCTGGAGGCGGGGTGCCTTGGAGCGAGCATTCTGAATTGCATTCATGCGGATCTTAGTCTCTTCACCAGTGAAGACAACGAGACCTAACACAGAGGGCGTGTTACGCAGGATGCTGCCTCGATAACAGATGTGGCTTGACGACAATGGGTAATCCCGGTCTTCAAGCGTCAAAGTTGCTTCAAAGTTGTACAGGTCCAGATTGGGATCTTCGGTCTTTGCAGATGCATTCAAAGTGGCCAGTTTCCTTGGATCCGCGCAAAGCTCCTGGAGGCGGGGAAGGGCCTCACGGGTCTTGAGGTTTGTTTCACCGTCGAGAGCCATGGTTTCAATATATGATTGGCCAGCAAAGCCATCGCTGTGTATGAGGATAATATCAGCGGGGACCCAATCGTTTTGCTCGAGCTTCACAATGTCTCCAACTTTGAGATCTTTCCAGGCGATTTCACTAAACGTTATAGGTTCCGAGTTGAAGTCTTGGTCGACATTCAGCGACGCAACCTTTGTAGTTCGGTTATTCTCGGCCTTATCTTGACGATGGCGGCGCCAATCATCGTAGCCCTCACGGGCCATGGAAATGGACATAAAGATCATAAGGGGGATAATTGTAGTGTAGGAACCAGTGGTGGACCATGACGGAATCATCTGCATGATGGAGACGCACAAAAAGTAGAGGTTTGCAAGCTTTGAAAACTGGAACACAATTTGTCGGGGTAGGAAGTTGTATGGCGTATAAATAGAAGAAGTGATGTTGTTGTCGCAATAAGGGTGGCCGGTACGGTCGTCTATGAGCAACGGAGTTGAGTGCGGTTTAATCTGGAGAGGGATGCCACGGCCTCCGGTAGACTGGGGCATCTTCTTCTTGCGAAGCACAAAGTCACGAGTGTCCTCTGCCCATTTGGTAGCTAGAGAGCGGGTGGAGCGGGCCCAACCACGGAGACCGTGACGGTTGCGAGTAGCCCAAGAAGAGTAGTTCGGCAGCACATCGGTAGAAGGGTGGGAAGATGGCTTATGGGCCTTTGACTCTGCGGGGGAGGAGGAAGAAGCAGGGGCCTCGGCGAGCTCAATAGGCGACTGGGGCACATCGGCCAAGGCCGTCGACTCGTGTTTGCGAGCCATGGACTTTGCAAAGAGCTGAGTTCTCAAGCTATAACCACGAGCCCGGCGAGGTTGAGAATCGTCTTCTGGCGGGACTACAAAGTCAGCAGGGCTATCGAGGCCTCTCCTCCAGAGGATTCCCTGGCCCTCGGGGTCATTATGATTATGGTTGTCGGGTGGTGGGGGTGGGGTGTTGCCGTTATGAGCAGGGCCAATTTGCGCCTCGTCGAGATCAATTAGTGAGCCGACGTGATCGTCATTGGGCCGTGAGTCGGATGCAATAGAGATGAGGTTGACGTCTGAGTGAGAGCCAAGGCCTGGTATGGCCGTTGGATGCTGAGACGGGGCCATTACCTATTAGCACACACCAGAACGGCAAGGACTTTTTTTGAGGCCTTCAACAAGGTAGTAATTAAACAAACACAAGAAAAAAAGTTGGCAGAGGCTAATTTGGCATGTGTCACAAAGCGATGGGACAAGTCGGAAAACAAAAGGCGCGAGGTTGGGTGGTGAGGACGATAAAAAAAAAAGGGCAATCAGTCGCGAAGCTTTGATAGAGAAAAATAACCTCGATTCGCACCCCCGCTACGTGGCTAAGTAACAACAGAAAAGACGGAGTAAAAACACAAAGCAGCTAAGGAGAGTGACGAGAAAGCGGGCGACTTGAGTGCGCCTAAAAGCAGACACGAGGGCGTCGTAGGTCGACAGACGGGGTTCAAGGGTGAGGGGGGGGTGAAGACAAGTGATGAAGGAGACAGTTTCTAGTTGCGCACCCGCACTGCCACAGGCTAGGATTTGGGTGAATGTCGATACATGCGCGGCGCTGTGGGCAGTGACGCCTCGTGGGTGGTGTGCGTGCCCATACCCTGGACTGTTACCGGAAATAGCAGGAACGCGGTGTAAGGGGGTTTAACTAGGGGTGGTGGTGAGGGGGAGTCTAAACATATACATAATATATGACGGGTTACACATGATTAGATCTACTGTTGTAGTTTTTTGTTGATGATAAAGATAGTTTGATAAAATACGTGGTACTAATACATGGAGGTTACCAAGCAGCTTATCGCACAGCTGTGCGGATTTTGTGGTGCGTCTCATACTTTTGCGATTATGCAGGCCAAGGGGTGTCAATACGTGGTCAAGGCGTGGGTTGACAGTGTAAGGAGAGGGAAGCTGTAAGGGGTAGGAGTGAGTAATGAGTGGTAGATATTAATGTAATGATGGTAACATAGTAGATGATGGTAACCTAGTGATGATAATAGATGATATTAGATGATAAAGATGATGATAGATGATAGATGATAACAGATGGTGATAATAACAGATGGTGATAATAATTTTAACTAGATGATGATAAAAAGATAATAACCCTTTAATGTCAGCCGACATGGAGCATGCAATGCACCCAAAAAGCCATTTATTAGAGGCGGGCTGGTTAAAAGTAAGAAAGTAAGTCGATGAAAGGTGGACACTAGAGAGCAGGAAAACAACAGAACAACAACAACAACAACAACAACAACAACAACAACAACAACAACAACAACAACAACA